>RCUC01156372.1:0-56536 GCA_003697995.1 Taxidea taxus jeffersonii
AGAATGTGTATTCTGTTGCTTTGGGATGGAATGTTTTGAATATATCTGTGATGTCCACCTGCTCCAGTGTGTCATTTAAGACCTTTATTTCCTTGTTGATCTTTTGCTTGGATGATCTGTCCATTTCAGTGAGTGGCGTGTTAAAGTCCCCTACTATTATTGTATTCTTGTCAATGTGTTTCTTTGATTTTGTTATTAATTGGTTTATATAGTTGGCTGCTCCCATGTTAGGGGCATAGATATTTAAAATAGTTAGATCTTCTTGTTGGACAGACCCTTTGAGCATGATATAGTGTCCTTCCTCGTCTCTTATTATAGTCTTTGGCTTAAATTCTAATTGATCTGATATAAGGATTGCCACCCCAGCTTCCTTCTGATGTCCATTAGCATGGTAAATTGTGTTCCACCCCCTCACTTTGAATCTGGAAGTGTCTTCGGATCTAAAATGAGTTTCTTGTAGGCAGCATATGGATGGGTTTTGTTTTTTATCCATTCTGAAACCCTGTGTCTTTTGATTGGGGCATTTAGCCCATTTACGTTCAGGGTAACTATTGAGAGATATGAATTTAGTGCCATTGTATTGCCTGTAAGGTGATTTTTACTGTATATTGTCTCTGTTCCCTTCTGATAATACTTTTAGGGTATCTCTTTGCCTAGAGGACCCCTTTAATATTTCCTGTAGAGCTGGTTTGGTGTTTACAAGTTCTTTCAGTTTTTGTTTGTCCTGGAAGCTTTTTATCTCTCCTTCCATTTTCAATGATAACCTAGCTGGATAAAGTATTCTTGGCTGCATGTTTTTCTCGTTTAGTGCTCTGAATATATCATGCCAGTTCTTTCTGGCCTGCCAGGTCTCTGTGGATAAGTCTGCTGCCAATCTAATATTTTTACCATTGTATGTTGCAGACTTCTTGTCCCGGGCTGCTTTCAGGATTTTCTCTTTGTTGCTAAGACTTGTAAATTTTACCTTTAGATGACGGGGTGTGGATCTATTCCTATTGATTTTGAGGGGGATTCTCTGTACCTCCTGGATTTTGATGCTTGTTCCCTTTGCTATGTTAGGGAAACTCTCTACAATAATTTTCTCCAATATACCTCTGCTCCTCTCTCTCTTTCTTCTTCTTCTGGAATCCCAATTATTCTAATGTTGTTTCGTCTTATGGCATCACTTATCTCTCGAATTCTCCCCTCGTGGTCCAGTAGTTGTTTGTCTCTCTTTTGCTCAGCTTCTTTATTCTCTGTCGTTTGGTCTTCTATATCACTAATTCTTCTGCCTCATTTATCCTAGCAGGAAGAGCCTCCATTTTTGATTGCACCTCATTAGTAGCTTTTTTTATTTCAACTTGATTAGATTTTAGTTCTTTTATTTCTCCAGAAAGGGTTTTTATTTCTCTGGACAGGGTTTCTCTAATATCTTCCATGCCTTTTTCGAGCCTGGCTAGAACCTTGAGAATTGTCGTCCTGAATTCCAGATCTGACATATTACCAATGTCTGTATTGATTAGGTCCCTAGCCTTCGGTACTGCCTCCTGTTCTTTTTTTTGTGGCAAGTTTTTCCGCCTTGTCATTTTGTCCAGATAAGTATCCGCTGTTCTCCTTGTTAAGTGAACTTGGTCTTGCCTGGATTTCTTGTTGATCTTCTGGGGGAGGGGCCTGTTGTAGTCATTTTCAAGTGTCTCTGCCCCAGGCGGAATTGCACCGCCCTTACCAGGGGCCGGGCTAAGTAATCCTCTCAGGTTTGCTTTCGGGAGCTTTTGTTCCCTGAAAGCTTTCCATAGAGTTCTGGAGGACGGGAATGAAAATGGTGGCCTCCCAATCTCCAGCTCGGAGGAGCCGAGAGCTAGGGGCCCCAGTCTTCAGTGTACCTTCAGAGAAAAGCGCTTAATCACCCCCGTCTCCCCAGCCTCCAGCCGCGCTTGGAGAAAATTGTGCATAATCAGTCCCATCTCACTGGCTTCTGGCTGTGCTCCGAGGTCACCCAGCCTGTGACCAGCGCTTGATATTTAAACCAGTAGACTTTGAGAAAAGCAGACGACTCTCCATGATGTGGGTGGGCTTTATCCAATCAGTTGAAGGCTTTAAGAGAAAAGACCAAGGTCCCTGTCAGGTAAGAAAATTCTGCCTCCAACTGCCCTTGGACGCAATCTACAACTGATCCCTCCTTACCTCCAACCTGCCAGCCAGTCCTGCAGAGTTTGGACTCGCCACCCTGTAAAATCACATGAGCCAATTCCTTAAAATAACTCCCTCCCCAGTGCATAGATAGATGGATAGATAGGAAAGAGAGAGAGAGAGAGATACACATACATACCTTTCTCTAGAGAACTGTGCCTAATATAGAAACTCATAGTCTTGTGAGAAAGAGACTAACTACAAATTCCTCTCATCATACTAAATTCACATTTGATGTGGAGGCTCAGGAAAATGAGGGAAAGGGCAATTTTTTCCCCAGACTTGCAAACAAGATTTTGTGTATCTGTGCTATATACATTTTTCAGGGAAAAGCATCAAAGAATTTTAGAAACCAACCCTCCCCCCAGCAAAAAAAGCAACGCAAGGACCACTAGATTTCCTGTTCCCAGGCGGCCCTCCCAGCTCAATATTCTGTAACTCCATGGTATATAAAGTGTTTCTGTGGGTCATTTTGCTCTCACCAACCACAGACCTAGAAGACTTTCTAGGGTGCTCATTCAAATTGAAGCCTCTAAGGAATGGCACCAAATGTCCTAAGTCTGGAATCTGACTCAGTTTGTGAATCCAAACTCTGCCCCTGCTGCCTACCAGCTCAATGGCCCAAGACATGCCACTTCACCTCTCGGAGCCTCGATGTCCTTGACGTACGAGGGAAACAATACCATCCCACAGAGTTGCTGTGAGTCTTTAATGAGGTCACAAATATGACTGATCAGCATGGGGCTGAAGCCACAGAGGGGACTCAGTAAACGTCCACTCACTCTTACTTGTACAGATACACTCAAGGCCCAAGGAGCCACCATCTTCAGCTTGTAGGAATGCAGCAGAAGCCAGTCATGGCTGAGTTTCTCTCCTTCCAATCATAGACACAAGGATAGAAAGGTAACACACTTGCTCCTTTTAATCCAGAATCCTGAGACAGGACAGATCAGTTCCCCTTCTCTTACTTTTCTCAGCTGCCCATCTGGGGTCATTATACTGCCCTCATAGAATTGTCATAATGCCAGGATGCAAGCGTTTTCCTGTCTCTCAAATCTGGAAGACAGAGGATGGATGCTGGGCATCTGGGGTCAGAGTCAGAGAGACCAGCCTTGCTGTTCTGCCTAATAATCTCCTGGTCTTCAGACCACTGTTGTCCCCAGTAATAGCGGTTGGTGAGACCATGTACCTCAAAGTTTTCAAAGATTTCAGGAGCTAAGTCATACAAGGCTTGGGCTCCCTCTCTAGTAGAGTTGTAGGCAAGTATGATTTTTTGTTATTACCCTAAGTTTTTTGGGGAAACATGGTCGCCATATTGCTGACACCAAGTTCTTGCTGCAAAATTCCCCTTTGCCTAACCTCCTTTGAACTGGCATTCTATCAGCCCCCACCAAAAAAGCCTGGCAAGTGCCTTTTAGAAATGTACTTCTCACTTTACATCTTGGATCATTGAGCTGGGTCAGCAATTAGCTCTGTCCCCCGCCCCTACTTTCCAGATGGGACTTCTGAGGTCCAAAAGGTGAAGCCACTTGCCCAGTAGGGCATGGCTGGGAAGCCAGGGAAAAGTTGTCCACTCCCCATTGTTTCTGCTTCATCTTACTGACTGCACAGGGGTCAGAAGGTTGATATGGCAGCCAAGAATCTTGGCAAGCACTCCTTGGTTGGGGGGGGGGCGGTCACAGAGTAGGAGAAAGCATGGGAATTTTATCCCAATTATGTCCTGTTTAACTTGGCCTTCCCTAGAGCCTGTAACGCCAAACTGCCAGCAGAGTTCTTGCCCTTGGGTAGCCATCAGGAATTCTGACTTCTAATTTGGGCTGATTACTTTGGACAAGTTGCCCAGCCTCCCTGTTCTAATCTTCCCATTTATAAGTCTGGGATAATAATAGCTTCCTCTCTTTGGGGAATATTTCAATGGCTTTTTTTTTCCTGAACAAGGTTACATCATTTGTTCCCCTTAATTTGCTTTGTTTGGGTAGGCAGGAAATTATTTTCAGCCAGCAGCCAGTAATCACTAATCACAATAACAATTTGTAAAAAATGAACTGCCAAATGTATTTCAAGACTAGATCTCTATTTGCTAATGAAACACTCCCCTAGGAGTGGATTTTAGCTGAGGTTCAGGCACCATGTGGTTACAGTTAGAGGCTGGACTAGAATAGAAAGTGCAATGGACTGTGTGGTAGGAAGCCCCAGTTGAGGCTGGGAGAACCAGGTGAGGCCAGGAGACTCAGATGAGGCCAGAAGACCCACATGAGGCCAGGAGACCCAGGTGAGGCTGAAAGACTCTGAGGAAGTCATTTTACCTGTCTGAGGCTCTGACTCTTCAACTATGAACAGAGGGAGTTGGACTAAACGACCAGTAGGGTCCTCTTCAGACATGCTACACTGACTCCACCTATAATAATCATTTCATAAAGTAGTTCTCAATCCCCCTGGTCCCTCCCAACCCTGACTCCCATTCACCTTCCAAAAAGCTACCAGCATAAACCAAATCATTTCATTCCCTTTTTGAAACTCCTCCAACAACAGAGGAAGGAATGTGAAAAGGATGGTGATTTCATGAAAAGGTATGGTATGAAGTCATTTAAGATGATGTATAAAGAGAAGAAAATAAGGGATTAGTTTAGGTGAGAAAGGAGGTTGCAAATTATGCAGTAATATCTCAAAAATTGAAAATATGTAAGGCAAAGAATAGGAGGCAGTATCACAAGGTGTTAACAGTAGTTAATTGACTCAGCTTACTAAGTGCCAGAGCTGGGACTCAAACCCAGGCCCCTGCATGGAAAGAATAAAAGTGAGTTGTTAGAACACCATGGGTAATAAGTTTCCAGCATGGGGAAGAGTTCAAAAGACAAATGAGGACTGGAACTGTGACATGGACCAAGAGAACCTGTATCGAGATGTTATCGCTCTTATCTGCCATGAAACTCACCATGGATTATAATCAAATAAAGTGGGGCACCTGGGTGGCTCAGTGGGTTAAGCCTCTGCCTTCGGCTCAGGTCATGATCCCAGGGTCCTGGGATCAAGCCCCGAATTGGGCTCTCTGCTCGGCAGGGAGCCTGCTTCCCCAACCCCTCTCTGCCTGCCTCTCGGCCTGCTTGTGATCTCTTTCTTTCTCTCTCTCTCTCTCTCTCTCTGTCAAATAAATACATAAAAATCTTAAAAAAATAATCAAATAAAGTTAGTTAATGCATTTTTTTCAGACCATTCAGTTTATTCCTGTCCTTCAGCAAAGTTTCTGCACACATTAAGAAGGCTTGTTTTGTTCATCCTTCAGAATCATCCTTTAAATATCTGTAGAAGCTAAGCAATAAATCTTTGGTATCTTTAAGCAGTGAATCTTTTTATTTATTCCATTAGCTCACTATTAGAAGTCTTAGATTACACAATAATTAAATTATTTGATAGCTCAGGCAAAAAGCATGTCTTTCCCTCTGGGATGACCACTGCCTTTGAAATTACACTCTTAAAAAATGTAGGTCATTTATCCCAGGCTTAGTATTTTAGAAATTTCAGGATGCTCCTAACAGTCCCTTCCCACTAATCACCCATGGTTTTCTGGACACAGCCCTAATTGTCACACTCACTGATGACAGACATGTCCCCTGGTCTGAGGCTCACATCCCACATAACAGAAGGCAATAAAAGCTAGATGAGTATAGACCCAAGAAGCAGGTAAAATTCACTAGATGTGTTGTTTTCTTAAATGAAAGAGTCAGCCTTAAACAAACAAAAACTACCTTGTTTCATAAGATGATGGGGTGCAAGGCTATTGACACTAGAAAGGCAATTCCCCCTAAATGATGGAGGAGGAATTATTCATTCAAGCTGACAAGTACTCCATGGGGCCACTCTCTCAAAACAGGAAAAACATCTAAGACAAGATATCAAGCAGTATTTTCATGGAGATGGTATTGTGCTTAGATTTGGGAGGCCAGGATTCAAACCTCAAGCTCTTTCATTTCCTCCATGGGTTTTTTGCAAGTTCCCAACCCAACTTAAATTTTGCTTTTGGGGTCCAAACAAATGTGGCTAACAGAGCTAGCACATAACTCACACTCCAGAAAACATGAGTGGAAAACAAACCTAAACACAGAAGGAAGAAAAAAGAATACCCTTCTTATATATTATACAAAAGATACATATAATATATAAAAATACATATATATTTCAAAAATAGGGCTCATAAGAGCAACATGTTATCTATCATTGAGGGCTCTTAGTACACAGGGGGACCTCAGGGCTCATGAGTCTGGAAGCTTTCAGCTTGAAGCCCAGCAACTCTAAAGGTTCCACAGATATGAGATGGATGTCTGTAGTGTTTGTCTTCCCAGTCTATCCATTGCCTCATCTCATGATAACAATATCCTGATCTCCTTTTGGGAAACCATCCCTGTTCCACTCTCCACATGGTTCAGGCAGGACTCACCTGCGCCATGTTACAGTGACAGGTACATGCCCAGTCCAGCATCCATCCCACCATCTCTCTGCAGGGATGGCATCAGGTCTGCCCAGGACTTTTAACAGAATCATGAGAAAGAGTTGTGCTCTTTTAGGATGGGACTGTTCAACAGGTGGAATGTCCACCTGCACTGCTGATGGACATATTTACAATCACCTGGGGAGACCCTTCCAAAAAAGAAAGGCAACAACTCAGAGCAGCACTGAGAAATAGAAAGAAATCAGCCCCTGATGGCATTCTTTGGGCTCCTGGATCCAGCCATGCCTAAAGTTATTACTTCTCCAAAACTTCTGAGCCCTAGAAACCATTACATTGTCTTTTGGCATATGCCACTGTGAGCTGGGTCTCTATCATTCAGAACCAAAAGAATCCTGACCAGCACAAGAGATTCTGTGAATTCCTTGAAATGGTATGCAAATGATATGCAAATACGCATAGATATATTTTCCTAGAGTTTGTAATGAATTCCTGAACTAAAAAGATTAAAAATGACCTTTCCAATCCAATGCCCACATTTTTCAGGTGAGAAACCCAAGACCCAAGTCAAAGGAGTAACCTGCCTAAGGTAACACAGCAAGCTGGTGAGAACACAGAGCAGAATCCAGTTCTGCTGACTCCATCTATGCTTACACCTCCCTCCTCACCAGTGGAGCTCACCTCTGGCCACTGAGAATCACCAGGGAGTTGCTAACCATCACCATGTACACGTTCTCCCCTGGACCAAGTAAGTCAGAATGTCCAGGGATACACATTTGAGCACTGATGTTTTTTAAAGCCCCCTGGAAAATGCTAATGTACAGTTAGGATGGGAACCCTTGCCTTGCAAAATGAAAACAATGGTGAAGAAGCACACACAACCCAGTGATTCCAATATTCCTCCCATATTAAATAAATGCCTACTAACATCATCAAATTAAATATCTTACTCTACCCAAACACTATAGTAGGTGTTGAGGTACAAAAATTGAAAAAAGACATAAGACCTGCCTGGAAAAACAGTTCATCTCTTGTGTAAAAAAGAGCAAGAACCGTCCATACAAAAAAGGGCCACTTTTCATTGGCAGCAAAATGGACTTCTTGGCAGCCCTACGCTCAAACTCTCAGCCACCGAACTCTTGGTCTCTTAAATTAAGTGAACAGTTCCTTCACAAGATACACTCAAGTGTTTGCTTGCTTCTGTTTGAAACAGTCCCATCTAGGGAATGTACGGCATTTGAGTATATTTACAAAAAGGGCAGTATTGAAAGGTAAAGTTTTTGTGCAATCGAAGTTAAATTGCTGTCAGCATAAAATAGACTGCTGTATCAATAAGATGTTTTATGTAAGCCTCAAGGTAACCACAAAACAAAAACAAAAGGTAGATCCACCAACAGTAAAGAGAAAGGAATCAAAGCATACCACTACAGAAAATCATTAATTCACAAAGGAAGGCAGCAAGAGAGGAAGAAAGGATCCAGGGGACTACAAAAGAGCTAGGAAACAATAAGACGGTATTAATAAGTCCTCACACATCAATAATTACTCTAAAAGAAAATGGATTGAATTCCCCAATCAAAGGACATAGAGTGGCTGGATGGATTTGAAAAAGAAAGAAACAACACCCCACTGTATGCTGCCTACAACAGACTCATTTCAACTTTAAGGACACACACAGGCTCAAAGTGAAGGGATGGAAAAAGATAGTTCATGCAAGTGGAAATTTAAAAAAAAGTGGGGTGGGGGTGCCTGGGTTGGCTCAGTTGGTTAAGCATCCAACTCGTGATTTGGGTTCAGGTCTTGATCTCGGGGTCATGAGATCAAGCCCTTTGCCAGACTCTACTGAATGTGCAGCCCGCTTAAGATTCTCTCTCTCTCTCTCTCCTTTTGCCCCTCCTCCTAACTCTTGCTCTCCCTCTCTCTCCCTCTCTTAAAAACAAACAAACAAAAAAGAGCTGAGTAACTTTACTTCTATCAGACAAAATAGACTTTAAGTCAAAAACAGTGACAAGAGAAAAGAACATTGTTATGTAATGATAAAGGAGTCATTCATGAAGAAGATATCATAAATCATAATATATATATGCACCCCATATTAAAGCACTGAATATATTAAGTAAACACTAACAGATATGAAGGGAGAGACAGACCACAGTACAGTAACAGGAGTCCACTGCAATACCCCACTTTCAACAGTGGACAGACCGTCCAGACAGAAAATCAACAAGGAAACATCCGACTTGACCACACTTTAGACCAAGTGGACCTAACAGACATCTACAGAACATTCCATCCAACAGCAGAACACAGATTCTTCTCATTTTACGAGGCACATTTCTACGCACTGGCAATATAGAGGAGAAAACAAAAATAAGACTCCTGTTCTTGAGGAGCTCCTATCAGAGGCAGAAGAAGTCAAGTCATGACGTTAGAGAGCGTTAACCATTCTCAATAAAACAATTCATGTCATTGAAAGTCGTACTGGAGAAAGCATAAGAAATAGCATCCTGGGAAATTTTTTATGTCAAAATTGGGAAAGGTGGATGAAATTAAGGCAAAAGAGGTCGAAATTGGGGGGCAGGTATAGATAATAATGTTGACCCCTTATACCTGTAACCTTCTCCAGAGGCTTGCCCTTGGACAACTTGGAGTAACCTTACTTGGAGAAGCACCATGGGCAGGGACAAACAATACCCGACCCATTCAACCCAAATGCAGACACTGCATAGCCCAAGCTGGGCCAGCACCTCCATCCAACACGCTTGGTCCCACTGCACTTGAGAGAGCCGCAGCTGAGATGGAGTGACACTCTCTAAGCCCCACTATAATCTGCACAGGAAATTGAGGTGGAGCTGCAAATAGAGTATTTCTGGGGCCGCTGAGCATCTGGATCCTCCCCCGCTCAATCACCCCTCTTTTCTACAGAGGTCCTGAAAGATAGATCTACCAGAAAGAGTGGCCATCTAAGAGATAAAAGTCTGGCTATTATTCACAGGGTCAGTGACCAGCAGTTGAATTCAGCATTCCCTGTTAAAGAGGAATTTAAAATACAAGTTAGACCAGAAACCACTGCAGCTTCTACCTCACAAGAAATCCACATCCAAATTTTGACTTCTGTCACTTGCCTCTTTCACAGGTAAGGAGCAAAAATGTGGGGCCAGCATTCTGTTAAACCTGTTTTCATTAATACTGGATTTCTAAATGGAAGCAATACAATTTATGAATGAAGTTGCCTGCCAGCCTTTTCTCTTTGGTACAGCTGTGCCGTCTGATACAGTAGCTATTAGCCACGTGAGGATATTTAAACTTACACTTAAATGAATTAAAATTAAAAATTCAACTCTTCAGCCACACCAGCCACCATTTTGAGTGCTCAATAGCCACACATGACCGATGACTACCATATTGGACAATGTAGATGTAGAACATTTCCATCTTTGCAGAAAGTCCCATTACATAACGCTGACCATGAGGAAGCAAGATGACAAGAAATAAAGGGTATCCTGTCTCAGAGGTCAGGCAGGGCTCAGTTTACCCAACCAGTCTCTGGGAGCAAAAAGGAAAATGGAAAAACAGACAGGAAAACTGATCTGTACTCTTCAACACACAGTGAACCCACTCAGTAATGAGCTCAGCCTAGTCTGTGCTTCAGGATCCAACCCATAAATGCACATCGCCCCCTCACAGAGAAACAGATGTCGGGCCAGGGGCAAAGGATCCTCTCTGTTTCCATGGTATTCATAGGAGACTCCTATTAGCCAAAACAATTCATTTTTTTAATGGAGTGATTTATCACTAAGTTCACTTGCCATCCAGAAGAACTATGAATCATAGAGAAGGACTGATTGACCTAGTTCAGGTCAGGTGCTCTCCCTTGGATCAGTCTCTCTCGGGTATTGGACAAATATGGCAGTCAAAAACGAGGGGGCCATGTGATTAGAGCATAAGTGCTACTTATGGGAGTCCCACTACAACCAGCAGACAGAAGGCAGGGGCCCTCTACATGGACCACATAACCCTCATTTCACTTCTCAGTTGGTTTAGCCAATCTTGCCTTGTTTGCTCCTGGTCTTTGAGATTTTGGAGGACAAAGATCCTGTTTCCTCCACTGTGCCCACACATACTTGTCTCACAATTGGTTCTCTCTCCTCAATAAATATTTAACTAAATGACAGTAGATGGCATTTATTGGGTCCTACCTTGGGCCCAGGTCAAGCTGTGTAATCCATATGTATTAACTCATTAATACATTATAGCATTATAGCAACCATACATGATGGATTTTATTTCCCGTTTTTCAGATGAAGAAACTGAGTCTCATCAAAATAAAATAATTTGCTCAAGGTCACAATCAGTAAGTTGCTGGATGGGGAATTCAAACTCCCATCTATATATGACAAGTCAACATGCTGGGACCACCTGAGCTGCAAAACGCTGGTGGGCAGAGAAGTCCTGGTGGAATCTATGGAGAGGACCAACAGAAGAGCTCACTCTATACATCCAAGGTCACACAGCTTGTCCATTGGGAGACTAGAATTTGAACTGATGTCTATCTAAGTCAAAAGTATGTCCACTCTCCAATAATTGGGATAGTGTGTGCACAGGACCAAGGAGAGCGCCTGACCATGCTCACAGCCCAATTAACTTCAGCTACTATTACTGTATCCTACACCATGTTGTGAGAAGTGTCTGCCCCTGATCAACAGTCATCTGGTCCACCAGCAAAAAATCCACCCAAAGATCTACAGGATTGAAAAGATGTTGTTGTGAGGATTCTAGATGATTTCCATGAGTCCTCCTTCTCAAAAGCCTGGCAATATCCCTCTGTTTCTCAGAACAGAATCTGCTGGCGACTGGGAGATTAATCAGACTTCATTAATTCTGAAAAATAAACCATGGCATGTTTACCCTTGCTCTCAAAGGCATTATCATCAATCACCAAAATCAAACTCACTTGTCTGAGCAGAGGTGCAGTGGAGCCCCAGGAGCAGGTCACAACGTAAACAGCTTCCCAATGGCTTCCTTTCTTTTGGGGCCTTCCTGGGACCAGCAGGACCAGCTGAGCAGTGCTCCAGTTATCAGTAAACAGTCATGAACAATAACACAACAGTTTGGAAGGGGCTTTAGTGCTGTGTATTTTTGCTCCAAAGAAGTAAAGAGAAGCTACGTTTAGCGGAGATTAGAAGTTTGAGGGGCACAGATTTGTTTTTTCGAGCCACAGCTTAAGTCAAAGCCCAAATAGGCCTGAGAGATCCAGGAAGGGTTAGCAACGTGTCTAAGCTCACATAAGTCATTCACGGCAGATCTGGGACCAGAACTCAGGACTCCTGAGTCTCAATCTACTGCTCTTTCCACATCTGTACTTCTGGCTAAGGGCTTCAGGTTGATTAGAATACACTCAAAAATATTTACTCCTACCTAGGATGAATATATTGCCTACCTTGGTCTTGGCCAATTGATTTCCTTTGGCCATTAAGTAGAAATAGATCCGCTGCAGGGCAGGGGTGGAAGTGGGCTTATGAAGTGAGGTATGCTCTGCATTCCAGAGAAGGGCTCCCCCATTGAGCCCCTGATTCAAGGAAGTTGAGAGGCTCGTGGAGCAAACCCAGACTGAGAGGGCAGCTTCGACACAGCTAGTCCTGCCCCATCTAATTCAGCTGGGCCCCCGCTGATACACAGACGCAGGAGGGGAGTAAATGCCTATCTCTGCAATCTTTGTGGCTGTGTATCATGCAACAGGAGCTGACTGATACAAGGCTCATCCTGCAAACAAATGTACAATTCCCGGGATGCAAAATGATGCATTAGAAGGACCCTAGGCTAGGGAAGAGTTTAATTTGAATCTTGGTTTGGGCATTTAGTGACTTTAGGACCCCAGGAAAATCATTAAAATTTTCTGAGACTCAATGTTCTAAACTCTAAAAGGAAGGTAATAATATTTACTCCTATGGGGGGGTGCTATGGACTGAGTCATCTCCCCCAAAAATCATATGTTGAAGCCTTAACCCCCAGTGAGGCTAAATATGGAGACTTGGCCCATAAGGAAGTAATTAAGGTTAGATGAGATTATAAAGGTGGGGCCCTGATCCTACAGGATCAATGACTTTGTAAGAAGAGATGCCATAGCATTCTCTCTCTCTCTTTCCCTTTCCCCTCCCCCTTGCTCTTTCCTCTTCCCCCCAACCCCATACTCACTCTCTGCAGCCCTGTGAGCACACAGTGAGAAGGCTGGAAGAGCTTCTCAGCAGGAATCCAACCCCACTGGTCTTGGACTTCCAGCCTCCAGAATCATAAGAAATACATTCCTGTTGTTTAAACCACCAATTCTATGGTATTTTGTTATAGCAGCCCAAACTGACTGATACAGGGGATGATCAGAACTAGAAATTCAGAATTTTATGTCAACTGCCTAGCATATAAGGGGGTTTAAATCTCAAACCTCTGGCTGGAGAGTAGAGAAAAGGTCTATAGTAACTACGCAGAACATCGGTGTGCTGGAAATGGTTTCTCCTCCGGTGTGATCGTAAAACCCTGAGTTTTAGGCTAGGCACATTACACCCAATATAAAAGGTATATTTTCCAGATATCTTTGCTGCCATTGTGATTCAGCTATTTGCCAAGAAGATGTCAGTGGAGGTACCATGTACGATATCTGAGACATGTCCTTAAAAAGAGAGGGGACATATCCTCCCCTACTTCCTCATTCTTAACAGGCTTGAATGCGCACTTGATGGCTGGAGCTCAAGCAATCATTTTGGAGTAGGAAACCACATGCCACTTAATGCAGGAAGGAGAGAGAAGGAGCCCATGTTCTGACATCTTGGTGCCAATCTTGGACCACCTACCTAAGGACTTCTTTAATGTGAGAGAAAAATAAACTAGCTTGATTAGGCCACTGTTAGGTATGGTAGCCCTAATCAGCATCACTTGGAAGCTTGTTGGAAATGCAAATTCTCAGTCCCCACTACAGACCAACGGAATCAGAATCTCAGGGGCCTGGGACTCTGTGTTTTAACAAGCTCTCCAGGTGCTTCTTATGCTCTCTGGAGTTTGAGAGGCATTGATGTAGAGGTTTCCTGCGCACACACCTAACCTGATAACTGAAAGAGTAGTCCTAAATTGCAGGTTTTTGTCAAGGACTCGGTGAAGGCTTAAAAGGCAAATGATATAAAGCCAGGAAGGATGGCAAAGCTAGTAACTGACAGTGTCAAGATTTAAAGTGATTTTGACAGTGAAACACTGGACCAAAGCCAAGAAGATGAAATGTAATGGGGATATATAAAAAGCAATCAAAATGTTATTTTTTATTGGAGGAAATATAAAATGTTCTTGTGTTTGACTTCTTAAATTCAAAAGAAATGTAAAATTACATATTTTAAAATATAACAAATAATGCTACAAATCAATGCCAATTATGACTAGTGAAAGGAACAAGGGAAGGAGAGAAGATCAGGAGAGGGAAGAGCACAGAGTGCAAAGGAATAAAGAGACATAGAGTCAAGGACAGAGAGGGTGAGAACTGAGGTCCCCTCCCAGGCTCCCTCTGTGGATCCTGAGATGACCTTCGCAGCTGGAGGTAATCATCATAATTAGCCAGATTATGTTGAAACTTACTACGTGCCAGCAGCTGTACTGTGTGCGCTATGCAAATGTATTCTCCCGGGAACTCTGTGAGGTAAGATCTATTATTATCATTGTTTTTCAGATGCAGACTCTGAAGCAGAGAGAGGTTGAGTAGGTCTCCCAAGGCCACACAGCCAGCACGAGGTAGAAGTGGGATATGAACCCCGGGAGGTGAGAGGTCAGGGATGTGACCCTCAGCAGTTCTGGTGTACCCTACCCTTTGCAGCTGCCCCCTTCTTGCGACTGACTGATTAATTCCTACTAATTGAAAGCCTTCCATAGAAATAAGGAAACCCACTACCTCACAGTCCAGAGGTGGGGTGGGATCCAGGGGCATTATAATTATCAGCTCGAAGACATCATGGCAGATACAAGTTTTTCCACTCCTGTGTGTACTGTTGTCCTCAGCATCCGGGTTCATCCTGTAGCTGGATCCCCTCATAGTTCCAAGATGGCAGCCAACAGTCTTGAAACTTTGTGCTTTCTTTTTCATGGCCAACAAGGAAGAGAAATCTTTGTGCCCGGCATGGAATCTAGTGGAATACATATCTTTTAATATGTTTTATTGTACCAATGTAGGCAAATGACCATTCTTAGACAATAGAGGTCATCAATGAGAATGCTATGAATTGATTGTGGTTGGTTAATCAGGACCTACCCCGAAGTTAGGAATGGGGCCAACCGAATCAGGACTCCATTGGTATCCAGGACAAATGGGCTCCACTATTTGTTGTGATTCCTTCTCCTTTTTCTTGTAAAGCAAATCAAGTTCTTCATCTGTTTGAATCCTCACAAATTAATAAAATACTGAGAAAATCAAAATATTTACTAGAAAGCAACTTGGATAGAAAACCATAAACCCCTCTTTCAACTCTTCAACAGCTTTCCTAACCTTATATTTTTGGACAGAAAGCCTTGTGCTTTCCCTAGATAGGTATAATTATGCTGTAAGGAGGGGCCAGGTCATGGTGATGGCAGTTGCAGGCACTCTAGGAGGCGGGAGGAACCCAGCATTTACTAAAGGGCTAGAGAGAACCAAGGCCCAGAACTGTTGTGCATTTGCTCATGGTCATTCAGTTGGTCAAGTGGCAGAGGTGGATTTCAAACTCTAGTCTCTCTGATTCCATGACCCTGGTTCTTCGTACCACACCATACAACCCAATCCAGGATCATCCTCATTTGCTGAAATTATTAACATTGAACTTTTTAACTGAGATTCCTCAGCTATTTCTCTCTGCTCTCTGGCTCCTGTTAGTTGTGAGAACTACTTTCAGATCATAAAAGACTTTCTACTAACTTCTATTTCTTGAACACTTACTGTGTTCAGTGTGCCAAGAACCATATTAGCCGTGTTATGGGAACAGTCTCAGTTTATCTTGCCGCTAACCCTGTGATGCAGTTTATTATGCAGAATGATTTTAGTTGCGAGCAGTAGAATTCCAAACCAAACGTCACGTGCTGGTGGCTACATCCACAATTCTTTTATAGTTATGACTCTCTCTAGGCTGAACTGTATCTTGAATTTACTGGCTTCAATAGAACTCGCAATCTCTTTTCCCTGAGCCGTTTTGTCTAATTGAAAAGATTTAATTGGGGCCACTTCAAACAATTCAGAGGTTTTAATGGACAGATGATACCTTCTACTGGTCCTCACCTGAATTTTCACCTGACTTTATCACTTAAAGACCTCAGTTTTATCTTTTATTGTTTGGAAATCAGAATCAAGGATATCCTGTAGTCCTCCAAGTCCTCAAATTCCTGGGCATTTCTACTCCCTTCCATCTCTTCAAAATGGACAATTCTTTCCTAAGCTCAACGTTCTTATTGGCACCAAAGGTGTGTGAGTCACATACTGTTGCAAAACCTCTCTGACGAAACCACAAGCTCATTCAGTACGTGTCTGTCTCTTCAGTGATTACTGGTGGCATGTTTACCAATGTCTCCCCACGAGATAACGTGAGGGGCCATTTTTCCACCCTTCAATAACATATGGTTTGCCTCCCACTCCCAAGACCCAGAGGTAATGCCCCTTTAATTTAAGTTTTCTGCTACAGCAGCACCTCAGTTCTAAGTCCCAATTGCTATATCAATCAGCCGAGCCTAAGTAATGCTGCGGTAGCAACAAATAATCCACAAATCTTTACAAGACGAAGGATTATTCCTTGCTTATGCCCATGTCCTCTGTAGGGGGGCTGCAATTTTGCCCCATGTCTTCTTTCTTCTAGGACTCCCAATGAACACACAGACACTATCTGGGACATGCCAGCCTGGCGCCAAGAAAGAAGAAAACGGGGCACACGTCCCTCTGCTTAGAAATGGTACATGTACTCTACACACATTCCATTCCCCCAAACAAGTTGCCTAGTCAAGCCTGACTTCAATAGGTGAAGATTATTCTCCTCTCAAAGACATCATAGAGACCCACAGTGAAGGCAGTGTGCTGGTAAATGTTTACATGCCTCTTGGGGAATAAAAGCCCTGACTTCTGGCTTTTGACAATTTCCATGGTGTAAATACTCCCACGATGGCCAATTTCAAGCTGCTGGTGTCACTGAATGCAGAATTAGGAAGAGGCATGTGTCCTTAGCTCTCACAGGCAGTGTAAGCCAGCCACAGCTTGGTGCTAAAGCTACCCCATTTTAAATCAGCGACTAAACATAAATCGAGTCATACCTATTCCACAATAGGAATATAAAATCTTGCTGTGGGCTGCAGGAAGGGAGGCAAGGGAGGAAACTATTACTTGACTTGGCATAAACCTGAACAGAACCTAAACTAAGGATTTGCAGTAGGGCTGAAGACTTAGACCACTCAGAATTAAGTTTTCACATTATTTGCTATTCCTCTATTAACTGGGAAATTCGAGTGGAGAGTGAGAATGTGAGATTGAAATAAGAATCATCTTTTACATTAATAAATAAGATGCAGCCCCAGGTTCCTCCTTTGCGGAAATTCTTATTAAGGACTTGGCTCTCCTCCAAGAAAAATAAGGCAGAGATCATTCAAACTCTTTCATTCCAAATTACTCCTGATAGGAACTGCTTGGTGAGTCTACCTCTCTATTTTTTATATGTGCTTACAATTTTCCTGTAAAAAGTTTGTTTAAAATGTCCCGGAGCTTGGAATCAGCTCTCAGGTTTTTTTTTTTTCCTCCAAAGATACTCTTTAAGTACATTAGCATCACCACCATGATGACATTGAGCAAGTTGCTTACATGCTCTAAATTTGTTTCCCCATCTATAAGATGGGATAATAACTCCTGCCTTTAAGACTGTTATAAGCTTGAATATCCAGCATACAGAAAGCACCTAAAAGAGTACTTTGTACATGGTAGTCCCTCAATAAATAATTATTACCATGCACAACAAGAATACGGATAAGCATTCTCATGATTATTACTGAGGCATGGGACAAGAAAGTTTGAGTCCCTATTTACAATAGTGTAGCCTCAGAGTACTTGGCAGGAATAATCTGGCTGTTGATTTTGAGTACATCTGACAGGAATGACTTCTGCAGCCCCTCCGGAAGCATGGATACTATTGTAATTTAACAGAACTCACTTAAGGTCATAGGACAGAGCTCCAGAGAGATCGTGATGATGATTCATCAAAAGAAAAGCCCAGGTTAGTTGACCATAGAGTTGAGGGTCCATTTCTGGGTTCTACATTCTATTCCACTGACCTATGTGTCTGTTTTTGTGCCAGTACTGTACTGTCTTGATTATGACAACTTGTAGTAGAGCTTGAAGCCGGAATTATGATGCCTCCATCTTGGGTTTTCTTTTTCAATCTTCCTTTGGCTACTCAGCCAAAGGTCTTTTCTGGTTCCATACAAATTTTGGGATTGTTTGTTCCAGTTCTGTGAAAAATGTTGATGGTATTTTGGTAGGGATTTCATTGAATATGTACATTGCTTTGGGTAGCATAGACACTTTAACAATATTTGTTCTTCCAATCCATGAGCATGGAATGTTTTTTTCATTTCTTTGTGTCTTCCTCAATTTCTTTCATGAGTGTTTTATAGTTTTCAGAGTACAGATCCTTTACCTCTTTGGTTAGGTTTATTCCGAGGTGTCTTACAGTTTTTGGTGCAATTGTAAATGGGATCAATTCTCTGATTTCTCTTTATTCTGCCTCATTGTTATTGTATAGAAATGCAACTGACTTCTGTGCATTGATTTTATATCCTGCCATTTTGCTGAATTCCTGTATTAATTCAGAAAATCTTTTGGATTTTCTAAATGGAGTATCATGTCATCTGTGAAGAATGAAAGTTTAACTTCTTCTTTGCCTATTTGGATACCTTTTGTTTCTTTTTTGTTGTCTGATTGCTGAGGGTTGGACTTCTAGTACAATGCTGAACAACAGTGGTGAGAGTGGACATCCCTGCCATATTCCTGACCTTAGGGGAAAAGCTCTCAGTTTTTCCCCATTGAGGATGATATTCACTGTGGGTTTTTCATATATGGCTTTTGTGATATTGAGGTATATACCTGTATCCCTACACTGCAGAGAGTTTTTATTGGATGGAATTAGAGGGTATTGGGCTGAGCAAAATAAGTCAGTCAGAGAAAGACAAATATGATTTTACTCATATGTGGAATTTAAGAAACAAAATGGATAAACATAGGGGAAGGGGAAGAAAAATAAAATAAGATAAAAACAGAGAGGGGACACAGCACCAGACACTCTTAACTCTAGGGAACAAAGTGAGGGTTGCTGGAGGGGAGGTAGGTAGGGGGATGGGGTTACTGGGGGATGGGCATGAAGGAGGGCACATGATGGAATGAGCACTGGGTGTTGTATGCAACTGATGAGTCACTAAATTCTACCTCTGAAACTACTAATATGCTATATGTGTATTAAATTGAATTTAAATTAAAATTTTAAAAATAAATAAATAAAAACTTAAAGAAATAAAACATGGCGTGGCGGGGGGAGAACAGCCCACTACTTTCCTGGGGTCAACTCATTCATTCTTCCGGAGTTGCTGTAAATAGTCAAGATGTTTCTTTCAGACTTGTTTATGCTTCTTAAAAACTAATGATGAGGAAGATGCTGGTAATAATAATAGTAAAAATGGTGCATGGCCCATGTTGTCTGAGACTCCGTGTCCCACTGTTCTGCAGTATGTGTGTATGTGTGTGTGATTCTGTGCACGTACATGTGTACTGGTTCCTCCCAGGTGACTTTTTTTTTTAAGATTTTACTTATTTGAGAGAAAGCAAGACAGAAATAGCAACAGAGAGCATGAGTAGGGAGGAGAGGGAGAAGCAGGCTCTCCACTGAGCAGGGAACCTGATGTGGGGCTCCATCCTAAGACCCTGCGATCATAACCTGAGCCGAAGGCAGATGCTAACTGACTGAGCCCCCAAGTGACCTTTTTTAAACCAATTATTAGTTTGTAGAAGGGCACGTAGCAATGTTCCAGCAGTAACAATCACACATAGTAAAGGCACCAAAACCTTGGAAGCACTTTAATAAAAGCTACTGGAGACTGAGCCTCACTTAATTGGGTCCTCCAAAATTAAGAATGTAATTCTACTTGTATGAGCAGCTCCACACATGCAGGGTACAGATATGGTCCTATTATTTACTTCTCCAGTTAAGTTATTGAGTAATACTTGCTGCTTTAACAAATATACCCCTAAATTTTCATTTATTTCTCACTTATGTAACAGTCCATGCAGTCACATTTCTTCCTGTTGGAGCAAAGGGAGCACCAATTTCTCTGATAAAAGTAGGAGGCTTTGGTCATGTCAAGGCAGGTGAGATAAGGAAAGGTAAAAGTCCCAGCAGCAGCACCACCATCACCATCAGCAGAGTGCCTACTGTAATAGTCTATTTCCAAATTAGACTAACTGGCCACCAAATCCTGGCTTGGCCAACAGCTAATCATGTGACCTTGGCCCAGTCACTTCTCCTCCTAAAGTCTGAGCTTCTTTATCTGCAGAGCAGAGCTAACATTGTACTAAATAGGACTGCTGGACGATTAACTGAGAGAACAGAAGGAAAACTTTAAGTTTAGTCCCTATTTTATGGTCGGCTTTTAATACCTCATTACTCCTCTTTCATTCAATGGTTATTTTAACTACCTTCCTACTATTTGTGTAATACGGGCATGGCTTTGTGAAGGCTCAAAGACATGTAATAGCTTTCTCCCTCACAGAGCTTATAATATATGCATTGGTTCAATAAGCAATTATTTTTTAAAAGATTTATTTATTTACTCATTTGAGAGAGAGTGTGTGCAGCAGGAGGGGCAGAGGGAGAGAGAGAAAATCTCCAGCAGACTCCCTGCTGAGCACAGATGCAGAGGTAGGGCTCAATCCCACAACTGGGAGAACAGGACCTAAGTGGAAACCATGGGTCCGCTGCCTAACTGACTGAACCACCCAGGTGCCCCAGTTCAGTAAGCAATTATTGAGTGTCTATTATGTGCCAGGCACCCTGGTGGCTGTTAGAGCATACATAAGGTAAGTCAAGGCCCTTGCCCTCAAGCGGTTCACATTCTAGTGGAGAAGGGAAGACATGACAATACATACAGTATATCTACAGCACTGAAAGAGAAGAGCTACACCAGGGGTTTGTGGCATGGCTGTTTTCGTAGGCCAAGAAAGCAGAGATGAGCTTAGCCATGTGGAGGGGCCGGAGCAGAGAATTCTAGAACAGCTGAACTTGTGTGCATAAAAAACATGGCAGGTATGAGAAGCTGCAAGTTTTCAAAATCTGTGTCCTTGCAGAGGTACTGGGAGACATGGCTGAAGAAACTGGTTGAGGATGAAGTATAAAAAGCCACCAAAGAAGGGCTCTCTTTCCTGAAGAGGCAAAGAGGAGCCAAGAAGACAGTTAAGCTGCTGGAGGACTGTGCTCAACGTCCTACCCTTTGGAAAAGTCCCTCTGCAGTCTGGAGTATGGTGCAAGTGGGGCTAGATGAGCTCAAGACAAGGTGAAAAGTCCAGTCCCATTTTCATCCAGACGGGAGAGATGAGGACTCACACTAAGGCAGTGGTCAAGGCAGCGGGGAACCTCCGGGCCTACCACCGCCACTCAGGAGGAGGAGCACGGGACGCCAAGAGGACAGAATGAAGATGGGGATAAACTGAGAACAATCCACGCTACCGGGTGTTTGGCAGCGCCTTGATTATGACCAGGAAAAAGAAGACTGGGCTTGGTGAGGAACTAACACACAGGTAGTGAGTTAAATAGCATATCAAGAGGAGAACGATGCTACATACAAAACACCACTGGGCTTTAGATTATTGTGCCAAATTAGACAAAGGAGCAAATGCTACCAGTTCAGACTAAGCAAACAATGTTTGATCTCTTTTTCATGACTCCTCTTTGCATAATTTCCCCCCTTTTCTGGGACCAACCACACTGATCCATGTAGGAGTAATTTGTCTACTCTCCTTAGCAACAGCTGAAAATCTCTCATTCTAGGCCCACAGCAGCAGTTATTAAGACACTATGACCTCTTCTTCCCCTAGATTTGCTTCTCACTCTGCTCGGTATCTTGTGCTACTGCCAAAGCGTACTTTCATTGCATGAGTGTGACCATGTAATTTCTGGTGCATTTTAGAGTAGTCCAAGATTTATTGAGAATTCATAATTCCATAACTTCCCAGAAAATCTTAGGGTCTGAGTTATAAACATGGTAAAGTCTGCCCCCAAGAACTTTATGAAATAGGCAGGGAGCCCACTCAGACATTCAATAGCTAGTTGGTCAGTAGTGTAGTGGTATTAAGGGAGATGCTGGAAATACAAAGTGGAACTAGACACAATTCCTGCCTTTAAAGACTTTTACGTCTGATGGGGAAGGCGAATAAATCAAGCCTTAAAGGAATGGGTGATAAGTGATATATTAGACCATAAGATGTGTTGGGAGCAAGGAATAGGAACAGCCAACCCTATCTAGGTGTTCAGAGAAGCTTTCTCTATGTGACGTGTACATAAATCACAGAACACAAAGTCTACTAGGAATAGTCTCCAAAGCAGGATATATACCAACTTCTATGGAAAAGGGGCTAACTCATTCCAACTGAGTAGATCCAGCAAGAGTTTTTGGAAGAGACCACATTTTAGTTGGAACTTGGGAGAGTCAAGTGAATTAATTCCTGCAAACAAAGTAGGAAACATAAGGGCATGTTTGCAGAATAGGGTGATATCCTTTACTAAGATCAGGTTTGGGACTTTAAAGACAGAAGGAGACAGACATACACTTCCTAAGAAGTGTAAGGGAAGCCTAGGGAACATAGTCGATAATATCGTAACAATATTGCACGGTGACAGGTAGTGACTAGACTTATCATGGTGAGCACCGAGTAATAGAATTGTCAATCACTGTTGTACAGCTGGCATGGATACTGCACTGTATATCAACTATATTTCAATAATAAAAATTTTTTAAAAGGTCAACAGCAAATCTAGAGTTAAAAATACTACAACGTTCAAGAAATACCACGAGGCAGTAAGTGATTAAGAGCTGTCAGAGGAAAGGCTGGAAGCGCAAGTTTGGTGAGCGGTGAGGTCACCAGTGTGTCTGAGTCATAGGTGCCTGCATGCCCTGTGGCCAGAGGCTCCTTGTGGGCTGTAAAGGCATTCTTTCCCACCAGTGCACACTGGGTAAACGATGACAGTTAACTCAGTTAATCTTTCCTCCGCCATCCAGAAATCGTGAGGACCTGGAGCTCCTTGCTACTGTGTTTATACTTTAACCAAAACTCTAAGAAATTTAGGGGCCTCAAGGGAACTGAGGATAGCACTTTTCTGCTGCTTGTTCAGATGCAAATTGAGAAGTCAAAAAAGTGACCTCCAAAAGTTGCACCGAGGCTACCCAGCCCTTAGGTCCAGAGTTGTAAACCTTTTAGGGGATGGGGATGGGGTCCACAGATATGGCAGGAGCCCTTTATCGGTTTTTCTGGGATGTTCTTTCCACCGCCCCTGGGAAGGCCATGTAGGACAGAGTACTGAACTTGCCACTGCCTGACACTGAACATTTAATCTTCACATCCCGTGTCCCCGTTTGTAAAACAAGGAGGTTTTGAGCGCCATACTAACAGCTACGTATTGAGGGGTCAGCATACATGTGAGGTCAAGCGCTTTCCACTAAGTATTGCAGCGGTATGTTAGTTTCAGGCATGCAACACAGCGATGACGTTATGCCCGCGTAAGTGCCCTCGGCATCCGTCACCTCATGGCATGATTACAATCCTGACGACATTCCCTATGCTATCCGCACTCCTCTTCGGATCCTCACAGCCACCATAGCCGACTTTACTAACCCCATTTTACCCAGGACAGTTCAGAGTGTGTACGTAACACATCCGAGGTCACACAGCAAGATGCAAGGCCAGGCTGCAACCCGAAGTTGCCGGACCCTAACACCACGGAGTCCGGGTTTCCTAGGGCTTAACCTTCCCCACACGGGGGCCGGGGGCGCCCTTCCCTCGACTGCCGGCCGCTTCCCCCTCCTCCTGCCTGAACTCCCGGGAACGCGCCCCTCCCACCACCGGGCATGCTCAGTCGCTCTCGAAGGGTTTTCGTTCTGCCTGAGGAAATTTTTCACGCCGACCCGGCAGCCGGGCCCGCCCCGCCCACGGCTCCTTCTCTCAGGATTGGTCAAATTCAGCCAGTCAGCGAGGAGGCCCCGATGACCTCCCAACTCCCCCCGCCCCGCCTCACGCTCTGCAACCCGAGCGCTCTGGGCGCGCGCGCTCCGAGCGTGCGTGCGTGCGTGTGAGTGAGCACGTGAGACCCCGGAACGTGCACCGAGGGCGGGGGCAGGAAGCGGGAGGCGAGGGGCGGGGCTGCCGTTGCCATGGCAGTGACGTCAGGCGTCGGGGAGCGAACCCGCCCCTTCCCCACGCGCGCGCGCGCACACGGAGACATGCACACGCGCGCGCACCGCCGCTCTCCCTCAGACACACACACTGGAGGGAAAGGTCAAACTAAAGGCGAGGGAGCCGCGAGGCCAGAGGGAGCCGCCGCTGCCGCCGCGCGCCATGACGGACGCGGCCGAGGCTGCTTTCTCTCCGCGGACGCCGCCGAGCCACTGCTATCACCGCGCCCCTCGCCCCCGCCCCCCGTACTCCCCTCCTCCCCGGCTCTCGCGCGTCCCCGCGCCCCCTCCCCGTGGCGCTCTGGGCGCGCGTCGGGCCTGGGGTGCGCGCGCCGACTGGGCGCGGGCCCGGGCGCGGGCGCGGGCGCGGGAGGGTGGGGGCCGCGGCGGGCGGGCGGCCGGCCTCCTCGCGCGACCCCCGGTACCTTCGCCCGGCCCCCCAGCGAGAGCCCGCCAGGTGAGTGCGGCCGCGGGGGGGAGAGGGCGTCAGAAGAGGACTGGGGAGCGCTCAGCCCCCTGCCTGACCCCTTCCGGGGACGCTGACAGGCGCTCGGGACCCGGCCTCTGGGGGGCGTCGCAGGGTCAGCCTTTTGGGGGCGGGGGGGGGGCTTTATTTATTTATTTATTTATCTGTTTATTTATTTTTTGCGCCGCTGCCCCTCGGGTTCGGGCCCCTGGCTGGTGAGGGGCTCGGCACCGGGGCAGTGCAGTCGCCGGGTAGGAGTTGGCAGGGCGACCCGGGCGTGGGGTCAGGCGACGGGAGGCAGGTGGGCCCTTCTCTGAGGCTTGGTAAAGTACGGGGAGGGGGCGAGGGGCCGAGCAAGGTGCGCGGGGTTGGGGGGGGGGGTGGTCCGCTGGAAGCTTTTTGGACGGGGTCCTCGGGCAGTTGAGAGAAACTCTGCCCTTGGGACGAGGCGCTGTGCTTTTGCCCGGGCCAGCGAAAGTGGCGGATTTCACAGCAAAACTCGGGGAAGCCAGGCAGGACCGGACGGAAGGGAGAGGAACCGGGAGGACCCGTCTGGATGGAGACCAGAGATGAACAAATCTGCCTGTGGGTAGCACTGGGGCATGATGTGTGGACGTTGCCATGCCAATGTTTGCTGTTTGTTGCTTATGGTTATTTTAGGACTAAATGATAAGAAAGTTACTTGGGAGAGAGGGAACTGCTCGCATGGTCATGAGCTCTTCCCTGGGTATGCAGGAAATGGGCAAATTTTCCACATTACCACCCGCAACTGAATCAGTGCCCAGGGGGCTTTTAAAACGATAAATACAAAACTCTGAAGCACCGAAACTCGGGAATGTCTGTCGGACGAGTTTCAGGTGTCAGGCTCCGTGTTCCGGGGAGAAAAATGGGAGGGCACCGTAGTACTTGATATGCTCAGGCAGTCCCCTGTTTGGAATAAGCTCTGGAGCTCATCAGAGGGGGAGTTAGTTATAACTGCCAGGGTTAAGTAATCACATTGACCCACTGCCACCCACCAATCGGGAGCTTCCTTGAGTGTAACTTGGAAGACTGCTACCAGCCCAGTACTCAGCTGGTTGTGAATAACCAATGGTTCTGCTGGGGGTTTTCCTCTTTAATTGTCCGCTCTTACATTGCTCTTACCAAACGTTAAAATGAGTGATCCAGTTAAACTGCTCTCCACTAAGTCCCTTTTAAATTATCAGGCGCTAGCTCTCACATGTCATTTTTTCATATTTGGAAGTTGCTTGGATATCTCAAATATAATAGCTTCAAATGGATAAGGATTTTTTGAGTAGTAAGTCCAACTTAAGCAGATTATACCACGTGGGTAATGTGTTTTAAAATTTAAATCTCATCCAAGAAAACCTGTGGTTTGTGAAAGGTGCAGGATTGTGACAGCCGAGGAAATGTCTGAAGGAGTCTTCTGTGGAGGATAAGGGTACAACCAGGACACCTGGTGAGGTTGATGTTAACTGGCAGGCCCAGCGTATGCAAACTTGGTCCTTATTTGAGCATTTCTGACACGCGGGAGCTTCTTCTCTTGATTATGGATCTTCCATTATTTGTCATTTTCAAAAAGTTCTGTCAACAGAAAACCCTCACTTCAAAATTGAGTGGTTGTGGCATGTACCCAACATCATACCGAAGAGTTCCAGTCCAAGATGTAAAGGAGGTTTATTCAGTTTGGGATCTTGTTCATTCTTTCTGTGCAGCAGTTTTGGTACCTGACTCTTCTGATGCCCTTTTGAGGCCTTGCTCCTATTGGTTATTGCTGACATATGTCTGTAAACAATCCTATAATGGGCTACTTGACTGTTACAACCTAAAACATCATTTCCTATAATATGTAAATAATTTTTTTTCGTCCTTCCTTCTCTCTTTTTAAACGGAACTGTAGAATTGGGCATATCAGCACTTACTCAGCATATGCCCCTCCGTAGGTCTCATTGACCTTGGTAGCATCATGGAGGTCACGTGTTCATGGAGATAAACTGTTCTTGAAGTTTCCACCAAGTGATAAAGACATATGGGAAAGAAATTTTTTTTAAGATTTTTTTTTTTAATTTTATTTATTTGAGAGAGAGATCACAAGCAGAGAGAGAGATCACAAGGCAGAGAGAGAGGGGAAAGCAGACTCCCTGCTGAGCAGAGAGCCCCATGTGGGGTTCCATCCCAGGACTCTGAGATCATGATCTGAGCCAAAGGCAGAGGCTTAACCCACGGAGCCACCCAGGTGCCCCGGGAAAGAGATTAAAGATATGCATATCTTGATTTTTTAGAATTGTTTTTATTGGGAATTTATTGTGCTCACTACCAAAAATAAGTCATTGATTTCTTTTTGAAGAATGCATACCTTTCTATTTTACATTAAAAGAATCACTTCTTTTTTCAACTTTTCCGGTATTGTTTATATAGTCTATACTGACAAATGGTTTTTTGGGTGACATTTTTAAAGGTTGGGAAATAAGGAGAAGGGCAGTAATACTGGGATGAATTTGGCCTGGGAAAGCGGCTGTGCTCTAAGAAATATGATATTTACAAGTATAAGATTGCAAAACAAATTAACTAGTGGTTAGGTATATGAGATCCTATATTTTACAAAAAGGATTCACTAAAAGGTGCCTTTAAATAATCCCTTTTGCATGGTACTTAACCACATGTGACTTGATTTATAAAAAATCATTTGGCATACAGCAATTTAGGAATAGGTTTGGGGCATAATGTAAGATTTATCAGTATGTTCCTTGAGTTGTCCCTTTCTCAGAAGTGGGGACAAAATTAATATTTATAGGCTTCTTAAATTCAAGCTTATGTGCTTGTATGCTGCCTATTAATATGTTATGAATAGAAAACTTGTCATCTGATTTGTGCTGTGCCATTTAAGAAGTACATTGAAACCTAATTAAAATGCCAAAATGTTATAGTCAGGTTTGTGTGGAAACCCATCCAAGGTAGCGTAGTTAACTAAGGTATCAAAAGCACCTTGTTGTAAGATACTGTTACTAGGACAGTGGTCCTGTAACATAGGCCAACGAGTGGTTATACTCAGACTTCAGCAAAATCAAAATAAATAGATTTGGTCTAAAGTCCACATGCATTGAAAACCATTACCTTGAATTTTTCTCTAGATGCAAATTATTCCTCAGAATTAAAGGCTTGATTTTCCTAAGCTGTAATTCTCTTTGGGTCACTTGTGAAAAATTCTATTTTGATAAAAGAAGGACTATGTACTCTTTAAAAAAATTTCCAGGGAACTTTTTTTTTTTTTTTCTTTTTGTTAGTGCAGTTGGGTTTATTTGGAATCGTAGGAGATATTGAATGAGGTACTCAGGGAGTTTTCATCTGAAATCATCTTGCTTGGGTGATGTAAAAACAAAAAAGAATGTGAGTTAATAAAATTAGAATTTGCTTACAGGTTATCTCAAACTTTATGTTGGAATACAGGATAAAGGAAGAAACTGTGCACAAACTTTGTTATGGATAATTAATCAAATTTACTTTGCCTGGCTTCATAAGAGTAACACTTCTCCCCAGTTTTAGAGAAGTCTTATTTTTAGAGACAGAATTTAAAGGATAAGATATGGGTATATAAGTGTTCAAAGCATCGAAGTGTTTGAGTGCTTTAATAGTTATTGTTTTGTTTTTGTGCTTTGGACAGAAAGCAAGAAAGTATTTTCCTGCCAAATGTGGGTTGAGAGCCCAACTTTGGGATAATGGGCATGGTTTTTTTACTCTTAGCATTATTGAATATTGTAAAAATTGAGGGAACAGCTTGAATGATGCCATTGCATTCTTAGTACAGGCTCTTAGTTCCTCTCTTGAACAAGTGAGTAAAAATGAAGTTTGAAGATGTGATATTAAAAGAAATTTTTTCAATTTTTAAAAAAAATTCCAAGGTATTGTCTCAAAGGATTGCTAATTTTAGAGCATGGTGAGATTTTTAAAAATGTTATTACTTGGATTTATCAATAATAAGGGCATGTAATTAAAAATTTAAATACATGCAAAAAATTAAGTAGACTATTTTGGATTTAAAATATTTGTGCCAAGGGGTGCCTGGCTGGCTCAGTCAGTTGAATGTTGGATTCTTGATTTTCATCTCAAGTCATATCTCTGGTAGATGGAGCCCTACCTTGCGGGGCCTGGGAACTGCTTGAGATTCTCTCTCTTCTCCTCCTTCTGCCCATTTCCCCTCTCGCTCTCTAAAAAAAAATAATAAAAAATTTTAATTGGAACATAAGGCTGATTTATGTTATCAGTTTCATTATTTAACTCAGTGTCACTTTAAAAATGTCATTCAATTTTTCTGTTCCCAGTTTTCTACAAAATGCGGTTGGGTGAAGTTGGGTTTTTAAATAATATTTGCGGGGCGCCTGGGTGGCTCAGTTGGTTAAGCAACTGCCTTCAGCTCAGTTCATGATCCCGGAGTCCCGAGATCGAGTCCCGCATCGGGGTCCCAGCTCCATGGGTAGTCTGCTTCTCCCTATGACCTTCTCTTCTCTCATGCTCTCTCTCAGTCTCTCTCTCTCTGAAATAAATAAAATAAAAATCTTAAAAAAAATAAATAATATTTGCTAGACCTCTTAAGCATAAAATATTACCTAATAATGGATACGTATATGTAAATCTTCTATATGGGATTTTTTTAAAAGTTTAGACCTTGTAATTTACAGAAATTTGGGCAAAAGTTGGAAAAATGAGAAAGGCAAAGTTCAGAGTTACAGATTATCCTGTGAATTGTATTTTTCTCATCCTCCCTAAAGGACTTTCTTACATTCTTGCTTATTTATGCTTTCTAAACTCCAGTCGTGCTAGTTTTTAGTGTTGGATGGTATCTACACTATCAATAGAAAGTTATCTTGTAAAACTGCCCTGTGTTTCTTCTCACAACTGTTTCATCTGGGACAATGTTTGAATTTCACTTACTGAGTATGCTTTAATTACAAGGTATTACTAAATAGAAAGGTTCTAATGATATACTTCTATTTGTTGGCTAATTAAACAGCATAATAAAAAATAAAAATAATAAATAGGTTATTGCAATTTTCACAAACTAGAGGAAAATATAAATTTATCTTAAGATATTTTACAAACGTTTTTATGTTAACTCAAGGGACAGTTAAACACTGTATAATTTAATATTTCTAACTATTATTAACATTTGTTCTAATTTTATTTGATATTATTAAAATCAGAATAGTAGGTGTACAGTCTCATTTAAAAATATCTGTCTATGGAATATTTTTCAAAACAACTTGCTCTTAAATGGGCAAAGGATGAAAATTTTACAGTAAGAACTTCTAATTGAATATATAGTTAAATGTTTGATATCAGGTATTGTTTTGATTATTATCTTATATATGAAGATTTTTTTTGTTTTTATAGGATTACTTTCAAGTATTTTATTTTCAAAGTTTTTTTTTTTTAAAAAAGCACTTTGTTTTTAACGACTATTTTGGAGTCTTCACACTTATATTTGAAAGAAGTGGAAATGAATGATTTATTAGGTTCTTTTCATAAAATGCACTAATTTAATTGGAGCATGTGATGTAACTTACTTTTGTTATAATCAGAGAGTTGTCTTTATCCTAGACAAATTTATAGGAGAATAGTTAGCAATTTTGGAAAATTTAGGTAGGATAGACTGTGTGCAGAAATGATCAGTGTTGGACTGGGTGGGTTTACAATATCTTATGGAAATGGTGTTTCCCATATAAAGACATTCTATTGTGTCTGTTTAAGGATCCTTCCTTAAACATGCCTGTAAGTAAATATATTGTACACATTAGTCAAATGATATATTGAAGGATTTAATTTATATCCTATGCTTCTTTCTTATCTTCCTCCTTTTAATAATTATCAATAATTGGCCTTTAGCCACTTACTATGGAGGAACTTTTAATGCATGATAGAGTGGCCCAGGGTGGTGGTAGTTTTTTTTCTAGTGTCTTATCTGATGGAGAAAAGTGAGATTGTTCTGTAACTCTTAATATATGTTAAGTACTGTTTTGAACATTTGCTTTTATGATTTATAAAGGAGAAAGCACTTTAAACACTTCTGGGATTATTTAAGTGGTTATATACCCCCCTCCCCACCTTGCCCCAGATATTACTGCAAGGAACAGAGAGGATAAAGGTAAAGAGAAGCATTGTATGGGCTAATTTAGTTGTATAAAGGGAATATATTTGTTTTAATACAAAATGTTTTAAATTGATGATTAAATACTTTTTCCTTCAGATTGTAACCTTGCTTTTTTTTTTTTTATGATTTTTATTTATTTATTTGACAGAGAGACAGTGAGAGAAGGAACACAAACAGGGGGAGTGGGAGAGAGAGAAGCAGGCTTCCCGCTGAGCAGGGAGCCCGATGTGGGGCTCGATCCCAGGACCCTGGGATCATGACCTAAGGGGAAGGCAGACGCTTAATGACTGAGCCACCCAGGCACCCCTGTACCCTTGATTTTTTATTAGCACTTCTGACTGTGAAGAGTCAAGAGTAGCAAACTGCCAGGAGAAGCATATGGGAATCTTTAATCAGTTTACATATTTTTGCTAATGGCTGAGGAATAATAAGCACTTCCACACTGATGATTTTCAGTGATCACATAGAGCTCCACATTTTATAAGGTGGGATAACAGGTGCTCAGGTGGTAAGTGGGGAAGGATTATCAGATTCAAAGTCATTGTTAAGAAAATTCAAGATTACTAATCTTCAAAAAAATACATTATATCAATTACAATCATATATCCTGTATTTTCCAACACTGTACCAATGTTGACTATCCTGTGGCCATAAATACAATAGTTAGTATGAAGTTATACAATGTGCTCACTTAAAGTATAGTTTAACTGAAGGATGAACAGGCTGATAATTAATCTTATCTTATGTTTTCTGTATTATAACAGTTTGTCCTTGATCTTTTTAAGGTCTAGTACTGTTTGCTTAGTTTTGTGTATGCCTAACTCCATAATTGAAGATAAACTACAAGAATGAATCATTGAGAAGTTAGAATCACATTGGGAGGAGAGGCATGAGGTAAATAGAACATAATGGCAAGGGTGCCTGGGTGGTTCAGTTGGTTGAGTGTCAGACTCTTCATTTTGGCTCAGGTCATGATCTCAGGGTCCTGAGAATGGGCCCCACAGTCTGTAGGAATCTGGCTTGAGATTCTCTCCCTCCCTCTCTTCTTCCCTCCCCACACCCTTGAGCACGTGCTCTCTTTATCTCAAATGGGTCAATAAATCTTTTTTTTATTTTTTATTTTATTTTATTTTTTTTAAGATTTTATTTATTTGATAGACATCACAAGTAGGCAGAGAGGCAGAGAGAGAGGAGGAAGCAGGCCGTCCGCAGAGCAGAGAGCCCAATGTGGGGCTCGATCCCACGACCCTGGGATCATGACCCGTGCCGAAGGCAGCAGCTTTAACCCACTGAGCCACCCAGGTGCCCCAATAAATCTTTTTTTAAAAGAAGAGAATTGGGGCACCCGCGTGTCTCAGCGGGTCAAGCCTCTGCCTTCGGCTCAGGTCATGATCTCAGCGTCCTGGGATCGAGCCCGCATCAGGCTCTCTGCTCAGCAGGGAGCCTGCATCTCCCCCCCCCCACCCCCTGCCTACTTGTGATCTGTGTCAAATAAATAAATAAAATCTTTAAAAAAAAATAAAAGAACAGAATTGTATGGCTATATTAATTTTTCTCTCTAAGGAGTGGTTTTGAAACTATTCTGTAAAAGGTTCTGGAAGAAGTCAGGCAGGTTCATTCCAATTTCAACCAGTGCAGTCTTACTTTGATCAATTATAAGTATGAAAGTTTACACAGGTTTCTTTTGAGAGCAGGCTTCTGTTGTTTAAAATAAAATGTGTGATAACCACTATTAGCATATTTGATCTTATCACTGTTCTACTTAAATCCTTACAGTGGTTGGGTCCTTTTATTATGATTTCCAAGACTTTTCTTTATCTAAGACCAGCTTCATTCTTCTTCTCTTCTCACTCTTTCTCTCATTTCCCATGTAAATCCTTCATTCTAGTCCTACTTAAACTGCTTGATATTCCCTGAGAGGAAAACGTTCTCTTACATCTCCATGCCTTTGCAGAGGGAGCTGCCGTCTTTCTTGCCATGCCAGGCAGGATTCTGCTTCCTTGGAACCTTGGTCACAACTCCATAAAAGCATTGTTTTGTAACGGTGGACTCCCTTGAGAATAGAGCCCATCTAATTTTATCTTTGTATCTGTACTACTTGATGTTCATTAAGTATTCAAATGTCTGTTGAATAATTGCATTTAGAATTTGTGAAGTAGCAGAATTACTTTAATGTACGCCCATGTGAGTAAAACATCCCAGATCCAGTCTGTGCAGTGTTTTTAATGACATAGTGTTAGGCTGTGTCTGTCAGAGGGACCCAGTTGCACTTATCATGAAGTATAATAAAGCCGAAAGATACAAGGAAGATGAGATTAAGTTCTTATGTCTTAAATGAAGCATACTGGATTTAGTTATCTAATCCTAAAAGTTGGTTGTGAAAACATTTTGACAATGATTTTATAAATTTTATACAGGCCCAATAGCTCATGAAAAAATTTCTCATATGTGACTAAAGCAAAGAGACTCAAGACCTTTGTATGTCAAAGTATATAATATATTGATGCCCACTCAGAGGTTAAAAAGTGGGCTCTGACACTGCCCTGCCTAAATACGTACCCCTTTCCTGCCTGTCGATACTGTGTGAACTTCTGCAACTTACTTAACCATTCCGTACCTTCTTTTTCATATCTGAAAATGAAGATATTGAGAATACTGCTTTATAAGGCTGTGATAAAAGTGTACACATGAGCTATTGTATGTTGAGCACCTAAGAGAATGCCCACCACCCAGAAAACACCAATAAATGGTAGCTCTACTTAATTTCTAGTGGCTTCTTATTTAAACAAATAAATGTTTATTGTGCATCATTTAAAATCACTTGCTTTAATATGTGAATATCTAATTGAAAAGAAACTTAACATTTTTAGTTAGCTATATCTTTTACCTAGCAACTGTTTTATCCCCTTACTAACTCATTCTCTAGTCTCCCAGTGGAGTATAGACTGTCGGATGGATGGACATGGGAGATTTGAAACTACGTTCTCATTTCTACGGCAGAGCATTGTGTTCCCACGACCTGTTCATTTCTAGGTAGTGCCCACAAGACAGGAGGGAGAGAAATAACAAGTATAAGAATCCAGTGACAAGTTCTTAAACAAGACTTAACCTGTACCAGATAATTCCTAACATTTCATTCCTTTAGTAGAGAATATGTGTTCAGCTTTTTTCCTTTTTTACATTTTCCTTTATGATTTTGGCTTAGAATAATTGATTGTTTAAAATCCAGACTTACATTTATTCCAGAAAGGTACATACACATTTACTTTAATTAGTCTGTGAACCTGTTTTTCTCTCATTCTTACATTTACTTCCCTACAGTGAGGGAAATCAATAGGGTATCAGTCATTTGTGTCAGTACTGTGTTCTATGAAAATCCTATGTACTATGAAACCCTGTTAAATAGCCCGTTTAGGTTGCAAAGGAAATGTAAAGGGAAGAAGAAAATTGCATTCCAAGATACTACTTTGTAAAGAGTGGGTTATTCTTATAACAAATAATAGCCAGCTTGTCCTTCCAGCCTCCTTTGACTTACTTTCTTCCGTGTCACAACACATAATGGGTAACTTTTAAAAACTGTTTCATTAAAGGAAAGAATTTAACAAGAATTGTTGAATGTTCACTGCTAACTGTGGGTGACTTGCAGATGAGGAGCTGTGGTGTAAAGATAAATCAGACAGGCATTCGTCTTTATATACTGCTTTATGACCTGCTAGTGAGGCCAGCGGGTGAAGGAAACTGTGGGAACAAATGCTGGAATGAGAGTGGAAATGTGCTGGATTTTGAGGAGAATGGGGAAACAAAGTAAGTGCAGGGACCATTTCTAAAATGCCAGTGGTGGGGCGCCTGGGTGGCTCAGTGGGTTAAAGCCTCCTCTGCCTTCGGCTCGGGTCGTGATCCCAGGGTCCTGGGATCGAGTCCCACATCGGGCTCTCTGCTCACCGGGGAGCCTGCTTCCCCCCGCCTCCTCTCTCTCTGCCTACTTGTGATCTCTGTCAAATAAATAAATAAAATCTTAAAAAAATAAAATAAAATGCCAGTGGTATGCACTGTGATAGTCTGCCATGAGAAATTTGAGTGCTTATACAAACTGATGGATATACTTATTATCATCTGGTAATCAGAACACTAATTTAATATTAGCCAATTTTTGCTTAAGTGCCATTTGAGGAACTTTTAAAACATTTTTTGCTCCTCCCTGAAAATTATAGCAGGTAGGTCATGCTAAGAAAAACAACTTCTAGAATAAATACAATTTTGACTAAGCCTGTTTCCTCTGTACAAACCAGGACACTGTGTTCGTGTTTAATGTTATCTGGCCTTGAAATTTCATTTCCCTCCAACAGCATGCCTTGCAGTGTTTGTCAAGCCAGACAACTTCTTGTTTTACTTCTTATCTCAGTTCTTGTTCCTTGTTGTCACTATTAGTATTAATATTATTATTATTATTATTATTATTTTGTCAGGAAAGAGAAATACTGTCTGGGCTTTTTCAGATGCCTCCGATATGCTGGGTTACATAGAGGAGTGAGCTAAGTTTGTATGACTTTCCCAGTTCTGTTTTCTCTATAGCGTCTCCCCCATGCTGTCCTCCACCCTTCCTTGTTTTAGAAGGTTTCTAATTGTTGGAAAGAACTTCTCATTGATATCAGTCTGCTTCCCATCTTACTTTCACTTACTGGTCCTTGGCATCCTAGGGCTCTGTATGTGAAACACACAATAAATTCTTACACACAATAATTCTCCCAGTATCTGAAAACGACTATTAAATCCTACTTGATCTTTTTTTTCCACAGTCAGGGGTAAGAAGCTAATTCTTAAAAGATATGCACATGATGTGCTTTACAGACCTTTCTCCAACCACATTGCTAACTCATGACAAAGTCTGTTCGTCAGTATACCTCTTCTAATACAGTGGCCAGAACTGAACCAACTGCTTCAGATGTGGTCTGACCATGGCTGAATACAATTAAGCTATTATCTGAATACTGTACTTCTATTAATGCAGCCTGAAATTTGCATTACATTTTTTGGCAGCCACGTTACCCTTTGATCATATTGAGCTTCTGGTCAACTAAAACCTTGTCTCCTTCTCACGTGGGCTACTTTAAGTCTAATCTTTCTCATTCTTTATTTGCCAGTTGGATCTTTGAAAGTAAATGCATATTTACTTATATGAGGTCTTGGCATTACCATAAAAGTTTAAATGAATTTATCTTTTTCTGATTTCATCCCATTTGACTATCTGGAGATTTGAGCTAACATTTGTATAAAACTGCACAGTTTTCATGGTGCTTTCACATATATTTTAATTTAATCTTCACAACAACCACCCAAGAATCAGAAGAGAGAACGACTTTCCACTAAATCAGGAATTGGCAGATGTGGGATTATATCACTGGTTTTTTGATGACCGATTCCTTGCTCATCTTCTTATCACTGCTCACTTAGTAAGCATTTAGCGTGCCCTTCAGTATGGGGCCAGCACACTGGTGCTGGTGCATCAGTGAGACAGACAGAGTACGGTCTCTGCTTGGTGGCATTTGTAGCCTGGCACACAAATAATTACTGCCAGTTGCTCAGCACTTTGTATTGGTAAGGCGCTGTGGTGGATTGCTTTATTGTTAAGAAGAATTTGTTGCCTTTCTTTACAAGGGTCCCCTCTGTAGGAGGATTATATCTCCTACTTTGTTGAAATCAGGTTTGGACACTTGGCTTTCCTTGACCAATAAAATGTGAGAGGAAGCAACATATTCCTTGTAGATGCTTTAAATTCCATCTTGTGGTTTTCCAGTGGCTCTTTTTCCTCTGTTATGGAACCAGTATGCCTTAGCTGGAGCTGGTCCCAGAATGATGGAGCAGAGCTGAAGCCAATCCATGACAAACATTATAGACATAAGTGAGAAATAAACCCTTGTGTTGTAGGCACATGATTTTGGAGTCATCTGTTACACTGTAATATACATCCCAAACTACGGTGTGATGCTGACATCATTCGAGGTACTCGATGAAGACACGGAAAAGATGTAGGCCTTGTCCTCAAGGAGAGTGCAGTTTTGGTGAATGCATTTAGTGTCCACAGGTTATTGGTAGTTGGGGAAAAGGAGAATATACATATGGAAAAGACTTTGAAGTTGGGGCTCTTTTCCAACCTTCATTTTACCCCGAGGCTGAATTAGTCAGTGTGTTGACTGGGTCTGTGACCCAGCTCCTCACTGTTACAACTTCTTATTCAAAATTTGATTAGCATGGTTTTCTAATTCCTCACTCAAATCGCCTTTTGTTAAAAAATAAATAAATAAGAGGATGGGCTTCTACAGGAAGTGAGCAGAAACTTTCATAAATCTGTTAATCCGCACTCACTAGGTAACCTAAGCATCTACGTAGCTGACCTGTGTCACCTGCACATCCAGAAGAATGCAAGGTCCTAGGTTCCGTGTCACCATGTTTGTGAGCATTCAGATTTCCCATTAGCACAGCTATGCATACATCTCACTTTGCATGGGACTGTTAGACAAAGCCCAGGCTGGGATTCTGAGAGGAATTTCCTCACTGAGAAGGTAAGGAATACATGCCTCAGGGTTCAGGGGAGCAATAATTACATGTAAAATTGTATGTGGATATGCATCACTGTGGGGTGTAGCGTTCCTCACATTCTCAAAGGGAATCGTGATTCCCCTGGAAGGTTCCACGCCCTGTTACAGAGTGAGAATGGAAGTGGAGCAAGGATCTAGAGGGGGCCAGGATATAAGGGACAGGTGAGACAAGAACCCAGAAGGGAATTCAAGAAGGAATCATTGGGAAGGGTTGAGGACCAGGAGCAAATATGTTATAGAAGTTGGCTTCTTATTTATCATATTAAAAAAATTCTGTTCTAGAATTTTACATGGATTCTGCAGCCATCCTCATGGTATTTCCTTATGATTCCTTAAAAGTTACCAAACTTGGAGATAATATTTAATGTCTCAGAATATGATTTTTCTTGATCTATAAATACTAATTTAAAGCATTTGTCTCCTTTTTATTTTGGGCTTCAATTACTTTTTTCTTTTTTTCCCCTTAATCCTTTTTACCCTTACCAGATTAAAGATCATTCTTGTTTAAAAAGGCTGACTCAAGATGGGAATGAAGCATTCTTTTAGGTTATCTGTAGACAGTTGATCCCATGTAAGGAAACCTGCCTTTGTTAATTCTTTAAGTCTTTAAGTTTTTCTTTAGCACTTACAACAAATGTCTGCCTTTTTAAAACAATTTTATTGAGATATCATTGTTATACAGTAAATTGCACGTATTGAAAGTATACTCTGGGGGCACCCGGGTGACTCAGTGGGTTAAGCCCCTGTTTTCGGGTCAGGTCATGATCTCAGGTTCCTGGGATCGAGTTCCACATCGGGCTCTCTGCTCAGTGGGAAGCCTGCTTCACCCTCTTTCTCTGCCTGCCTCTCTTGCTGCTTGTGATCTCTCTGTCAAATGAATAAATAAAATCTTTTAAAAAAAAAAGTATACAGTCTGATAAGCCTTGACATGTATGTATGCCTATACAGCCATCACCTTTGGGACACCTGGGTGCCTCAGTCAGTTAAGCGTCTGCCTTCAGTTCAGGTCCTGATCCCAGGATCCTGGAATCGAGTCCCACATCAGGCTCCCAGCTCCCTCTGTTTGTGTTCTCTCTCTCTCTGTATCAAATAAATAAATAAAATCTTTAAAAAAAGAACAAAAACAAAATCACCACATTCAAGATACTAAACATAACCATCTCACCCCTAGAAGTCTCTTGGTAATGCCCCCCTCCACTTCTCCCCAAGCAACCACTATGTTTTCCTTCACTACATTTGTTGGCATGTCTTAGAATAAAGTTTATACCCTTTTTTGATCTAGCTTCTTTCCCCATGATTATTTTGAGATTTATCTGTGTTCTACCACTCATCAATAGTTTATTCCTTTTTTATTGGTAAATAGGATTCTGTTGTATGGATATACTGTAGTTTTTATGTCCATTCACCTCTTGATTGCCAATTTCTAGTTCCTCACTATTACAAGTAGAACCGTCATGAACATCCACGTACATGTCTTTGGATGGATGTATGCCCTCATCTCTCTTGGGTAAATACTGAAGAGTGGAGTGGATGAACCAATCATATGGTAGGTGTAGGTGTGTATATGTAGAGTGAGAGATTTTTAAGAAATTGGCACACATGATTGTGGGAGTTAGCAAGTCGAAATCCACAGGCCAGGCCAGCAGGCTGAAACCTCAGGCAAGAGAGTTGATGTGGTCCTGAGGCCAAAGTCTGTAGCCTACGCCAGCAGGCTAGAAACTCGGGATTACTATTTCTGTTTTGAGACCATTCCTTCTTCCCCAGGGAACCTCAGTTTTTTGCTTTGAAGGCCTTCAACTGATTGGATGTGGCCTAGGCACATTATGGAGGGTAATCTCCTTCACATAATGTTAGCTGACTGAAAATGACAGGCATGTCTACAAAATACTTCCCCAGCAACATCTAGACTGGTGTTTGACCAAGGACCTGGGCATAAAATGCAGCCATGTTGATGCATAAAATTTAACTGCCACAGTCCCTAAGTATGTCCTATTTTTTATAAGTATGCCCTATTTATAGAGGATACATACTTTAAAAAGTTGAGTGTCTGATTGTCGCTAATTCACTAGTTTGTTTTGTTTTTTGTTGTTGTACTTTTAACTGTAGCCTTTTCATGATTCTTAAAACAGATGAATGGCAGTGTTTTCATTCTAGGTTAGGATTACCTTCATCTTTTTAGACCTGTCCTCAAAAATATGAATTATTTTAAGCAGGTGCCATGCCCAGCATGGAGCCCAACATGGGGCTTGAACTCAGGACCCTGAGATCAAGACCTGAGTTGAAATCAAGAGTCAGATGCCTAACTGACTGAGCCACCCAGGTGTACCTAAAAATATGAATTATTTTAGATACTTCCTGATGTTTTTTAATCTCCCACTTTTCTTATTTATTGGAATCCTCTTCATTTTAAATGTCTTAGCTCATTCAAGTCATCTTTATTTTTTTGTGTCATAGGATTAAACCGTTCTTATTTATTTATTTATTTTTAAAGATTTTATTTATTTGAGAGAGAGAGAGAGAGCATGAGCAGGGACAAAAGGGAAAAGCAGGCTTCCCGCTAACCAGGAAGCCTGATGCATGGCTTGATCCAGGACCCTGACCTGAGCCAAAGGCAGACTGAGCCACCCAGGTGCCCCGGTGCTGATACCTTTTAAAAAAGAAAGAGAAAGTTTGGGAGAAAAGATGAAAGTTCACATTTTTAGGCATCACCTTTTGCCCTTCTTTCTGTGATCAAGTCATTTAACTTTATGAGCCTCAGTTCCTCATCTCTAAAGTGGAGGGATATCCATTTCATGGAGCCATCATGAAGTTAAATGAGATGATTTGTGTAAAGAGCCTGGGATAGTCCTTTTTTACAGAACAGCTTTCATTATTATTTTATTCAACAGATGTTTACCACTATTAGCATTTCTTTCTGAATTTAGAATAATTTTATCACTTTTTTTTTTTTAAAGATTGTATTTATTTATTTGACAGACAGAGGTCACAAGTAGGCAGAGAGGCAGGCAGAGAGAGAGGAAGGGAAGCAGGCTGCCGGTTGAGCAGAGAGCCCGATGCCCAGTGCGGGGCTCGATCCCAGGACCCCAGGATCATGACCTGAGCCGAAGGCAGAGGCTTTAACCCACCTAGGCACCTAGCTGCCACACTTTTGTTACTTTGTCCAAAAAAAAAAAAAAAAAAAACCCAAAGCACTGTTCTAAATTCTAGAATTATAGGAGTTAAAAAAGATAAGCAAGGTTCCTGCACTTTTAAAGCTTCCATCCTGGCAGGTTATGACAGGAGAGGCAAGCGGTAAGCAAGTAAAGGAATAAACAAACCAAATAATCTCAGGTTGTGATAAGAGCTATGAAGAAAATCAAAGAGATGTGACAAAGAATTACTGGGGCCGGGAGCTCACTTCTGAGAGGGCTGGCAGGGAAGACCTCTTTGAGGGAGTAGTGTATCAGTGGAGACCCCAGAAGGATTTGAAGGAACTAGGTATGTGATCTACAGGAGATGTGCCTGGCAGAGAGAAGAGCAAGTGCACAGCCTGTAAAGTGGGCAAGAATTGGCACGTTGGAGTTGTTGAGAGAAGCCTGGAGATGCTTTGGGAGAAGAGGAGAGAAGTCGGGGCAGTGTGTGTGGCCTTACAAGCCACACTTAGGAGACTGGACTTTATTCTAAGTGCCACAGGAAGCCACTGGAGGGTTTTAAGGAAGAAAGTGGCATGTATATTGGATGGAAATGTCCCATGGGCCTTTGGAAACATTAACCTAGCTGAGCCAGCTGTATACATTAGTGTGACTTGGATTTCTCCTTGCCCAAGAAACATTAAACTACTTTTCCTGATATAAAAACCCTAACCAGATTCTGGCAAGCCAAGTCTCTGTTATCGAAAGCAAATACTATTTAAATCTTTTTAATTTCACGAAGATTTTTTATGCACTTGTATGTATTTTCAAAAATAGTGTTTTCTGGATTTTTTTTCTTTTCTAAGTACATGTGGCAGTTGACTAGCAGCTGTAAAGAGCACAACTTTGGTTTCAGGTATGAGCATAATTATTGACCACATGGAAATGTTTGATAAATATTAACAGATCTTTATACATGATTTCATCATAGAATCATGGAGTTACTGAGCTGAATGTACCTTAAGAATTATTTAACCTTAATTCCTTTCATAGAGGAGGCAATTTAGATCCAGAGAGGTTAAGTGGGTCACATGTAAGCCCATAAAATACACCTGGTTTTTATTATCCCCCAGTTGCAGGATGAGAGATTCTTGAGGCAAAATGTGGAACCAGGGAAAAGACCGTCGCAGCAGTTTGCTTTACATTTGCTGCCTTCTTCTCTGTTGATGACTTATTTTACACCTCTGCTTTTTTACCCTTCTCCCTGGGCTGAGGAAATGGAGATGAATCAGATAGGCCTTAGTGTGGAAACACACAAGCAAACAAATGGTTGCCATATACATTCGGTGCCACTATAAGGCGAGCTATAAGACGCTATAACAAGCTCTAAGACGAGCTAAAAGACACTGTAGGACAGTGTGTTATGGGTGGGAGCTGAGCGTGTCTTTGAATGACTGGAAGTTCCGTCTGTTCCCCTGCGGGATTGAGTGCCTGCCCCTTGTGTAGGATATACTGTGTTGCCTCTGCTTTTCCGCCTTTCCTGTGCTCTTTTGTCTCCTAGCCATAGCCCTGGGCTAAACATAAGCCAGTTTGAAAGCCGCCTGTCAGACCATATCTGACCAGTAAGATTGGTCTTGACACCTCTGCTCCTGCCACTTGAGAGCACTGAGGCCTCCGTATGTACCCATGGCCAGTGATGAGCCACTGCAGTAGCATGTCTTTTATTTTAAATAGAAACCCAGTTAGAGATAGATTTAAGAGTATTTGATCTTGTATTTCTCCTCTCAAGTGATTTCAGATTTCATTAATTCTTAATTTTGAAAAACTTTCAAATGGAAATAGAAACATCAGGTGTTTTTTGTTTTTTTTTTTAAGATTTTATTTATTTGACAGAGATCACAAGTAGGCAGAGAGAGAGGAAGGGAAGCAGGCTCCCGGCTGAGCTGAGAGCCCGATGTGGGGCTCTATCCCAGGACCCTGAGATCCTGACCTGAGCCGAAGGCAGAGGCTTGAACCCACTGAGCCACCCAGGCTCAGTGTTTATTTATTATTTTGACTCATTTTTATTTATTATTTTGACTTATTTATTATTTTGACTCATTTACCTTTTTACTATATTGGGGGGAGTGGGATAGCCATTGCTAAGAAAACTAGCACATGAAGTTCATTGTTGATGTTCTAACATGTTCTGAATCTTAAAATAAAACCCCCAAAATGCATTGAGAGAACAGGTAGATAAAATAGCACAGCTGTAATTCAAGGAGAAACAGTAGTTTCCTTTTAAGCCTTTCCCTTTCAAAAGCTTATAATTTTCTCTGTAACCCAAACACTGTTCCATGGGCAGGTTTTTGTTTTTTTTTCTTGCCCTTGATTCTGTATTATAACATTTTATTAAGAAGGGAAGATACTTTTTGTCTCCCACATGAAGGATGGCCATATTTGCAGGGGTTGGTTTGTTTGGTGATAAGATGTAATTCCATACCCCAGAGCCTGCCGTAGTTTGAAGAATAATATCAGCATCTTTTATCCACGAAAAATATCTGTGCCATTGTGTGTGTGTGTGCCAAATCAAAACCTGCAAATACAGCATACACTGTCAAGAATATTAGATGATCAGTTCCTGATGACTATATTATTTTTCACAGAGTATTAGAAAACAACCAGTTTTGACAGTCTGTGTGGTAGGTGATCAGGCATTTTCCATCTCTTGGGTCATATGAGGATAAAATTACCCATCTCCATTATCTCCTGGACCTTATGAGGAAGAGAGGTGGAATTTTAGACATGGGAACTAAAAAAACTGGACTCAAGCTAGCAGTCTAGAAATGATAGAACCAAGTTTTGCGAATAACTGTCTCCCTCACCCCCCCTTATTTCGTGTGGATTGAGAAACTGAACTATAGAGGTGTTTTCTGTGAAAGGTGAATAAGCTATCTATCATGGATGATTTTAGCTTGTGTAGAAAACATCTCCAGCTGTACTAAATATAAAACTGTCAGCTCTCCGAAGGTGTCTGCAGTTATTACTCATCTTTCTCAGTTGACAGAGGAGGCATGTGGCATGAGTGAGAACGGGCTCTGGAGCCAGGCTGCGGGGTCAGGGTCTGGCCCAGCAGCTACTGTGTGGCTCTGGGTAGATGCTTTCCGTCTCCTCCTCCTCAGGTACGGAGCAGAATGATACCAGTACCTCCCGAACAGGGCCGTCAGGAGGATTAAGTGCGTTAATCCGCATGGCCCTAAGAAGGCTGCCAATAACCCAGTGAGCTGTGGATGCGGGTTCACAGTCCTCATGATCATGATCCACGCGCGCTGTAATAGTTAGGTGGTGCTTTTATTGGTGACGTTTTCACAGGGATTTTGGCATTTGAACTAGGCCTTGACGGATAAACAGGATTCATAAAAGGGAAGTGTAAAGAACTGAACATGGGAAAAGCTGTTGTGAACAGGGTGGAAAGAAGAGGTAAAGCGCCTTTCTCTTCTTTGCTCCTTCCACTTACTGCATATCAGCAGTTGCGCCTTCCACTGAGCTCTGCATTCGGTGAATGTTACGTTATCTCAGTCCTCTCAGTAACCCTACAGGATAGAACTTACAGTTTACAGGATAGGTAATTCACAATTCTCATTTTACAGATGGGAAAGTAGCCACAGAAAAGTAAAGTCACTTTCCCAGGGTCACAAAGTCAACTGCTGGCCTAGTTCTGTCTGATTGTAATGCTCTCACATTCTTCTTATCATCCAGTACTGCCTTCTAAGAGACGACTGGAAGAGGATTAAAAAAAATTGTTTTTTTAAAGTGTGAAGTCTCAGTGGTTAGCATTCTAAACATTAACAGAATCACGGTATTAGGGTTGCATGTGATCATTTTGTCACAGTGAGCGACTCTGGATACCATGTATGCTAGTCCTTTCAAAAGATGGAAGAGAAATGTGTGTGCCAGTGCTTGCTGAATGCGTTTCCCCCGGCATTCTAGCTGTATGGAACTACTTGTTTTTCTGGACTGAGAATGATAGGATTTGGGTTGCTAAAGTTTTTATTTTTCTTATTATTAACTATACAAATTTCCACAGTGGCATCCTGATTGACACCTTCAGTGCTTTTCACACACGTTTGTTGCCTGCGGTCGGAGTGTCCTTTTCGGTTTCCTACATCAGAGGGGTGTCTCCTGCTCTGCTTCCCAGTCTTCAGATGTATGGTTTCCTGTGTGGGGAGTTTGGAATATAATTAGGATGATCTTAATTCTGTTACTGTTTATTCCTTCTGTCCTCAAGCTACTTTGTCACTCTTTCTTTTGAAACTTTAAGGGAATTGTTAAGTATATGCCCATACTTTTTCCTTCTCAAATAGCTCACTGGCCTTGACTTGAGTTTTTAATTTTTCTGTCTCCCATGTACTATTTTCTTCCACGAAATAGCTGACAGTTGGTTTCCCCCTCTTTATTTTTAATGCCTTTTCTTTACTATCTAAAGTTCCTCATCGCAGAAGATACAGCCAACAACTCGGGTGCTAGCCTTTACCAAACTAGAATAAGACGTAAATGAACTAGAATCTTGGCAACTAGGATCTTGCCCTAGAATGTATCCTTCCCTCTGCTTTTAAGAAAAAAGAACATGATAGGGTAACAAGTGGCAGAGATGTAGCCAGAGATCGAAAAATAAGAAAAACATTCAGGGTTTGTCGGTAAACCATTAACACCTGCTATGCAGACTATAAGACACTGAAGATTTCTGCCTTTAAGTAAATCTCTTATCTATACCTTTTCTAAAAATCTTCCTCATCATTGTAAAGCAGGCCTTTATGATCCGACTACTGCAGCGGCCCCTCCTCAGGGCCTCGTCCTCAGCACCTCCCCATCCCTGTCCTTCAGTCCTTCGGGTCTGCATCTATAGCACTAACACTGTGATCTTAAAACAGGGATCCAGGCTTGGTTTTTGCCTTAAAAATCACCATTTGTTCTTCTAAATTCCTTTCAGCACCTCATCCAACCTGTAGCTTCCTTTGGATTGTCATTTCTGAAAAGGAGAACAGGTATCTTACTGGCTTTATTCACCACTCTCCCCCAACACCTAGATCGATGCCCGAAAGAGCTAATTCCATAAATTCTCTAGGCCAAGGCGTCCCAAAAGGTATGCTTGTAAATGGTTACTAATTGGTTGAGAAGTACCCATGGGTGCTTTCCACCTTTGTGAGGGCCGAATGGAAGCCTGGCTCATCCAGGGCTCCACTAAGAGCAATTGGATCTGAGGTCTCTGCATAATGATCTGTGACACGTGGAGTACAGGCAAGAAGATGTCCCGCGCCCTGAACATCTGCTTTAGCAGCAGCCTGCTCAGAGCATGCCACTGCCTTTTGTGGGTGACGGGGCCGTGGAGCTGCTGGAGAATTTGTGTCCTGGTGCCTGGGGAGCCGGCACAGCCAGAGACCTTACCAGTAGTCAGAAATGGGAAAGGGAAGCTGTAGAGGCTAGTCAGTTTCGCAGGTCTCCCTAGAAGTCTCAAATCTGTCTTCATGTGCGTTGGATACATTTGGTGTGCTTGTGGCTGTTCTACTCATTTGGTGACTTTCAAGTTAGCTATGGAGTGAGCAGTCTAACCTTGTAGGTGCGTCTACAGATGATTTTTAATGTGCAGATGCACATTGATAGGAACTCGATGTACGAGTGCTCCAGTTGCTTTGAAACCTTTTCACATACCACGGGGATTTCTTACAGTACTTGCCAATGAAAAAGGAGGACCTTTAGAATCTTCATACTATAATTGTAAGTAATTGCATCTGTTCGAATGACTAAAAGAAATTATTTTTTTGCACTTGAGCAGATAAGTGTGAGTTTGGTTATGACTTAGTTTACACAGTAATTCTTAAAGTGCTACTTAAGTTAACATTTTTTTAATATTTTATTTATTTATTTGACAGACAGAGATCACAAGTAGGCAGAGAGAGAGGAGGAAGCAGGCTCCCCGCTGAGCAGAGAGCCCGATGTGGGGCTCGATCCCAGAACCCTGAGATCATGACCTGAGCCAAAGGCAGAGGCTTAACCCACTGAGCCACCCAGGCGCCCCTAAGTTAACATTTTCATAAGATTTTCTTAACTGAAAAGTAAAAACAGAATAGTGTTTCTAAAATTGCTGTCATTATATCATCACTTAGAGATGGGCCCAGTTAGCCTATTCAGTGGGAATGAAGCCAGTGGTTTGTTTTTGCTTATTTGCTTGCTTGCTTGTTTTGCCCGAGTTAGTTAATGCCACATCAAATGAAATTCTGTAGAACTCTGTGTTCACACAGATGACCACCCTCTCAGTTGTCATGTCCTTCAGAGGGAGACTTTTGCTTTCAGAGGGAAGGTTTTTAGGAAAGTGTGAGTGTAAACACTATAAATATCATGTGGTGCTTCATTATTTCAAATATGCTTTTATACGCCTGTCGTTTATTTACTCTTCACAGCCGCTCAGAGTTATTCTCAATTCCATGTTATAGAGTTTTATTAGTTTACAGATGAGGAAACTGATTCTGAATAGTTGTGACTTACTCAAGGTCACACAGCTAGTGTGTCAGAGGAAGTGTAAGGATTTGATTGAACAGATGTGATCTCTTCAAGGAAACAATGTAAGCAGACTTTGCTAAAGGTAAACTAAAGGTAAGTTTAGTAGGAGAGTCATTTATATCTCTTGTCTTTAGAAGAGGATTCTTTTTCTCAAGTAGAGCATTAAGTAGATTCTTACTTTTGTAAAGATTTTATCTATTAGAGAATGAGAGAGAGACTGAGCACGAGAAGGGGGAGGTTCAGAGGGAGAAGCACACTCCCTGGTGAGTGGGGAGCCTGATGTGCTCTATCCTGGGACTCTGGGATCATGACTTGAGCCAAAGGCAGACACTTAACCCACTGAGCTACCCCAACACCCTGATTTCCTATTTTTGAAAGCAATATTTTAAATTAGATATAAGTGGATAACTTTTGGAGGTTAAAATAACTTGTTTGTATGTGTGTAATGTATGTTTTACCCATTTTTATAAATATTTGCAAAGAGAAAAGTGATAAGAAGGGTAATTTTCAAATATTTGAAAATACATTTATGGCAAAGGTGGAAATCCTTAAGTCAAAAACGGTAAACCTTTAGCCATAGCTTACTATGTGTGCTCTTTTGTTTGTTTTTAAGATTTATTTGAGAGAGGGAGCACGCACACGCGCACAAGTTGGGGGAGGGGCAGAGAGATGGGGAGAGAGAATCTCAAGCAGACTCCGGCTGAGTGGGAGCCTGACACGGGGCCCCGAGGACACTGAGATCGGGACCGGGCCGATACGATACCAGGATCAGACGCTTAAATGGCTGTGCCACCCAGGTGCCCCACTCTGTGTTTGGTTATGAATAAAAGGACAAAATAAAAGAACATTTATGAAATACAGATTTTATGTTATAAGTGTTAAAGATGGTGTCTAAAATATACTGGGTAATCGATTTCCTTATAACATACTTTGTTACTCAACTTCTGTATGTTTACTTTTCAGCTTTCTTCAAGAATGCATCAAAAAATGTATGGCATTGGACAGAATTACCTCATAACCCTGAAGAAAAGCGTCTACGTGTTATGCACATGAGTTAAATATAGTAGCTCTGACAAAAGTGTCTTTCTTGTGATCAACCTCTAAAAAGATTAAACTTAGAATAGAGAGGGAAATTGAAGGAGAAAGTTGGTAATAACCGGTTCATTGCAACTTAAGGTGCAGCATCCTAAGTAGTCAAGTATCCTGTGCCTACCTAGGCATGAAATAACTCTTTTTATTCTGATTTAAATCTCCAAATTTTCAATTGTAGAACAACTTGAACAGTCTTTGTTGTAAATAGTCGCTGAATTTTTTTAAGTATTTGTCTTCAGAAACAATGAAGGTCATCTTGTATCCATAGAGACCACGTGCCCCTTCCTCATTATTTCTATATTCTGGTAAAAGTTATTTATAACACTTAGGCAAACAACAACTATTATAGAGCAACCTTTAAATATAATCACAGGGTGAATATATGTGACTGAAATCTCTTACTCCAGAAAAATCCATACTCCAAAAAAAAATTGATACTGGAAAATTAGTGTATTTGTGTATATTGGTGTTTTCAGTAGTTGTCCAATGGGGGGGTGTGTACGTACACACATACACACTTACAGATATATGTAGGTTCATTTCTTGGAAATCACTGTGACTTAATTGTGGACTCTAATTGTTTTAATATTTTTAAGAAATAATTTTATGTGTATTAGATTAAAGGAAGTCTTGGTTTCAGTGGGGTATAGATTTACTATATTTTGCTTAGTCTTTCTTCTCTCTTTCAGGTGAAACAAAATGGTTTTGGTGTATTGCTTTATAAAGGAAGCCAAGTCATGGGTTTGTTCCTCTTGCTTTTCACTTTGCTTGGTTCATTTCCATAGACTGTATATCCCTAACCTAAATCTAATGGGGATAGGGGGAAAAGTATTAAGACTCCTACTCAGTGTAGCTCTAGTGCCAGTAAAACCCACTGTACTGGCAGTCTAAATTGGGACACTTTCGTTAATGATGGGAGTCACTTTTAATAGTAACCAGGGCGGCTTGCATAAATAGACTGGTTTGGGTGGGTGTATGGTCACTCTGATGATTAGGGGATTAGGATTGTCATTCTGCTGTGTTGTTTCTTAGTAATCTTGAAACTCTAGGTTTAGGGAGAGAAAACTCATTTTGTAGAAAAATATCTTCCTGTGCTATCACTGGGTGGTATCTTTTAATTTTACATATTTACGAAGTTAAATTTCTAATGTGTATCTGCTTTGTTAATCATTCTATTTGGAAGAAGCAGTTGATGAACCACATTTTCTCTTGCTAACTAATTAATAACGACCTTCCTATTTTTGTCCCCGAATGTCACAGACATCATTCAGCCTGTAAATCATTAGGTAAAGAAGGTGACTGGCTACACGCATGTCTGTTCCTTCTGCTCATTTGTTGTCGAGAAAGTCTGTTGTTGTAAACATCCCCGACTGGAAGCTGTAAGACATAGCGAAGCTTTCAGTCAGATGTTTGCTGCTACCGGCTGTTCGCAGACATCACTTGCTCTGGCGCACCTGAGCGGTGGAACTGGCGAGGCTGTTGAGTGCATGGGAAACACCAGAAACGTCTAGATGCCTTCGGTAACTGTGTGGAAGAACAGCCCCGTGGTGGGGGCCGCGGTGCTGCGAGCAGGACCCGCTGCACTGGGCCAGGCCTGAGCTTCCCAGAGGCCACGGTGCCGCCTGGGAGAGAGAGAATTGAGTCCAAAACTTTGTTCTGCTCTGGGTTCTTAAGTTTGTTTCGCGCTGTCGGTGAGCTTGTTATTCCTTCCTGCCTTTGCAGGGTAAGCCTAGAGTTTCACTTCCCAGCAGCTCGGGAGACCGATTGCCTCTCTCAGAAATTCCTTAGAAGTTCTGCAGATGTGCTTTACCACGACCACCACTCGGCAGCTAGACCTGGAAATTTCAGTCTGTCTGTAGTGAGGAGGTCTGCACGTGAACTTTATCGCCGTCCTCGCCCCCTGCTCATTTCCTGCACACCTCACCCCGAGTGACATCACAGCTCCTGTCCCCGCACCCCTGTTGGAAACATGCCTGGCTGCAGGCCACCGAGCCTGCGCACAGCATGTCCCCGTGCTTGTGCTTGTCTTCCTTCAGTAAGTGCATCTTCCCAGGTATTTTCAGGTTCCCGCTTGCCTTTCCCTCATTAGAGTACGGATGCCTTGTAAGCAGGTGTAATGTGTCTATTTTTTGGGTTTCCCCACAGAGCTGAATAATACAGGGCTTTTCTCAGAGGGCATTCGAGGTGGGCTAATTGATCGTGTATAATTTTATAGCAACTTCTTTTCTGTGTTTTAAAATTTGTTGTCTATTAGACCCTGGGAAACTTTTGTTTTATTGAAATTTTTCTCTTCAATAAAGCGTTGTTATTTTTATAATTAATTATTATTAAACTGCTAAACATCGTACTGTGTTAGGTTCAGTACATAATTAAACCAAAAAATAAAGTTCTTGCTAACCTGATTTTATATGCATATTTTTTTGATTGCATGACAAGCTTTCTGAGGGCAGGGACATTCTATCTTTATATAATTCCTGTTCCTGAACAAACATGCATATATAGGATTCTAATAACAATTTTATGTTATTGCAGCACTACCTACTATTTCCTTTTCATTTTAATCCCCATGAGCAAATGACACTTTGGGTCATAATGTGGCTATTCCAGATGTATCTACACTACAGCACTTACTTTTAAAGGCTCCTTTGTTAGAGTGGTGATTTACAATACTTATTTGGTCAGGAGTAGAGGGAGGGAGGGTCGTTTGTTGCTTCAGATGCAAGTAGCTTGGCAACTTGTAAGTATAATTTTCAAGCTTGACAATTAGTATGCATCAGCCATCCCTGCTGAACTCTTAATGAAGCAGATTTATTGCATATTCCGCAACTCTCTGTTTTACTGCACTGGGAGCTTTTGATTCCAGATAGCTGCAAATGGATAGAGCCATTTCTGAGAGCCCTAGAAGTGCTCCCTCGGAAAGAAAGGTAGAAGGAGTTCTCTGGTAATAAGATTATATTGTTGAACAGGTGACATTGTTTATTTCCTGTGAAAAAGTTTGTTATTGCTTTGAAATTAAGTAAAATGCGTAGGAACTGCCTAGTTTAATAATTTGCACAGTTGAAATTGAAAGGTTTTTCCAAATGATAGCCTAAATCCAAGCTAAGACCGTGTAACAACTGTATCCAGCTAGTCCAGTTATCCCTTGATGCTACAGGATTAATGGTACAATCAGTGTTATGTAACATTTGTTCTGTATTATTCTGCCCTGATGAGGTGGATCGGAGACCATGTCAGCTATAATTCTGGATGCCCTTGCTTCAGTGTACTTGAGTATAGCCTTTTAGTCATTTGCAGATGACTTCCTCCTGTTTTAATTTTGAAGAACTAATTCCCACTGGCCTGCAAATTTAGCAATTGATTATTTAGAACAAATCCCTTAAAATGTTAGATTGTCAATATCAGTAAACCTATAACAACTTGTTTCCGTAGCTTTGGATTTAGTTTTTAGCGAGAAGTGTGTAGTCAAGGCCAGAAACTATTTAAGATTTTTTGATCAAATTAATATCAAAAGCAGAACATTTTAAGTTACCAAACACCATTCTGAAAAGGACAGTGTTTTTTCCTTAAATATTTTGAGATTAGTTAGGGATTACTTTCTTAAGCAAACAACTACAGAATTGTGTTAAGTTCAATTCCAGTTAGATATTATTGTGTACAGATACTCTTGGTTAACATCGCATTGTTGATGGGTCATCATTGGTCTCGATACCTGAGTCCCTTCCACCTCGACTCAGAGGCTTGGGGTGACCCAGAAGTGTATGGTAAACTTACATTCCCGACATGACTTCCTCATTGCATGTAGCACTCCAGGTCCCTTTCGTTTCTCTCATTAAAACTTCATTTATTGAATGAATGTGCTTCTACGTGCTGCATGTATTCAGGAATTTTTTTTAAGTTTGAATATCAGTCTGAGCTTAATTATCTTTTAAAATTATGCTGTTTCAGATAGTCTCTGTCATGGTTTCCCAAGTTTGATTAATTATGTGTGGACATATGAGACATGTTTCAACGTTGGCTTTTTCTTATCTGTAGCATATTACAAACTTCCAAATAATTTGACTGCTGTCTTTGACTTTCTAACATATTTGGTAAAACAATTAGGCTGCTGGTTTTCAAATATTAGTGTGTATTAGAATTACTTGAAGGACTTACTAATTGAAGCAGATTGCTGGGCCGTGCAAGAGTTTCTGACTCAGGAGGTCTGGGGTGGGGCTTTGAGAATATGCATTTTCCCCCTAAATTCCCAGGTGCTACTGATGCCTCTGTTCTGGGTCCATGGTTTCAGGCCCATAGAGCTCATTTTACATTCTTTTCCCCATTCAGGATTTGCCCATTTAAGGACTGAATTAAAACAACAACAATGACAACAACAACAACATTAAATCCCCAACTTAAAAACACGTAGTAATCCAAAAGTTTGATTTTAAAAGGGTTTGTTAGAAACCTGAGACCTATTTTTTCCCCGGAGAAAGTATCATATTTATTGGCTAGTCCAGAAAACCCCATTTCAATATATTTGCAAAGAAAAGTAGCAGGGAAAAAAAAAATCTGTTGCAGTAAGAGTAATTGAAACAGAAAACAATACTCTTAGAGGGAAAAAATAAAGGGTGTGTGTGTGTTTGTGTTTAATCTTGAGACCTGATACTTCAGGAAGGGTAGCCCGGAGGGGACAAGAGGCCAGGCCAGGTAGAAACTTAGGAGGTTCTGGAAGGTCCTCAGATGCCTGTAAAATTCCAGAGATTTTTGGTTTGCCAGCAGTGGTTCTTATATTTAATTTTACTTCGAAATTTGAGAATTTCCTCTTCTTTGATGCAAGTGAATCGATAAGGCACTTCTAATGCTTAATGCATTTGAGGTAATACTAGTTTAATCAGAGGAATGCAGAGAGAGGAGAGGGGATTTCTGTGGGTAACTTAACACTTAGGATGTGCAAGGTGGAAAGAGATCAGAGAATGTGGGAAAGATGTTCCTTCAGTGAAATTGTCTGAATTATGAATGTGGGGGTGATGTGGAGAGGCACAGGGGAGGGGAAGAAAAATGAAAAATGAGGACAAGAAAGACCACAGCTAAGCTTTGAGCTCCTCAGAGGTGTTTTATTCATTGTGTCTTTTACCCCAAATGGGAATCTTACTAATGAGGAAGAATGGGTGATTAAGGCATCATACTGGCCACTAAATGGGTTCCTATAAATGCAAGTTCGCTTGTTTTGAAGAGAGGGATACAGGAAGATGAGAGCCTGTAAAATCAGCCACATTTAGATCTGGAACGTTTACAGGATGTCTGCATATATTGCCATAAATTATTTCAGTGAAAAGAATATCACTTCTGCCTTTTCCCTTGGATTCTAAACTTCATCTCAAAATACCTCCCGACTCTTGCCTCATTTCTGTGGATCACTGTACCAGTTCTTTTTTCAACAGATTCTACAAAATTATCTTCTTAAAAAGTATATCTTCGTATGTACTTTAACATAAATTTGACCATCGGGTAGAGACCAGTATAAACACAGTAAAGGGTTTTGTTAGTCCTGCTTTAAACCAAGTTGCAGTTCATGTAAACATCCTACACTCAGCTGTAGCACACGAGCTGGCTGGGAGGTGGATGTTTACTTCAGCTGACTTGGAATATCAACCGCTAACATCCATGTAGGGTTTGGCAAGAATAGTACACAGAGGCTTGATATTTTTTTTTTATGTAATTACTTAAATTACTGCCCTATCCGTTTATTTTGTGTTATTATATCTCGAACATGAGACAAGACTCTAGGTATTAAAAAAAAAAAAAAAAAAAAAGCTTGTTAAAAAAAAAAAGAGGGGCACCTGGGTGGCTCAGTGGGTTAAGCCTCTGCCTTCGGCTCAGGTCATGATCTCAAGGTCCTGGGATCAAGCCCCGCATCGGGCTCTCTGCTCGGTGGCGAGCCTGCTTCCCTCTCTCTCTGCCTGCCTCTCTGCCTACTTGTGATCTCTCCCTGTCAAATAAATAAAATAAATAAAATCTTTAAAAAAAAAAAAAAAGACTAGATGTTAGGACAAAAAATGTCCTTGTGTGGTAGTTGGGGGTCAGATCTGTAGGCATGGCGGTGTGCTTTAACAAACACGGGCTTTGACGTCAGACGTCGGGAGCCATCTGGGCTCTGCCGTGAATTTGCTGTGTGGCTGGGAGGAGGGAGAGCCACTGTGTCCCATCTCAGTGCTCTTCACATCTGCAAAGTAGGTACGGTATGCACTTTGCGGGACTGCTGGGGGATTGATCTAGATGACGGATGTAAAGTGGCTCATTAAGACAGTGCCTGTCACATTAAGCACTCAGTAATTGCTAAGTTGGCTGTTGTTAATGCGAGCTGATAATAGTACGTAGCGCATTTTAGGTGTTCGGTCCGTAATCGCTGTTATGTCTAAGTAGACATAACTCGTTTTTATCTTTGCAGTCAAGATGACACCACCTTTCTGTTTTAGTAGAAGTGATTTGCATCCTTGACAACACCGTGATTTAGTGGTAAAGAGTTGTGAAGGCCAGCTTCTTGCGCTCCTTTCCTGGGGCTGCCGCTGACCAGCTGTGCTACTATGAGTTATACTCAACACTAGTAAAGTAGTACTTACCAAGCTCTTGACACATGGTAGCTATTACTATTGTAAAAACATGCTTGTTACCTGTTATTTTTTCCCAGAGTATAATTGTGCTGTACATTTCAAATAATTTAAAGATAAGCTAATACCTAATAATTAGTTCCAACTGTGTTTTGGTTTGGCTTCAATGATCCGTTCACGTTTCATGCTTCCATTGAAAATACTCTTCTTAAAATTTTCTGTAGCTTTGTTTTTCAGTTCCGGCAACTTTTTATTTTTTGGTGAGTTAAAAAAGCAAAATAAACAACCACAAAACCAAAATTGCTTAAGAAGTACACATTATTCTAGCAGCTTGGCCAGTGTCTATAAACCCTTGTCTATGCCTAAATACTGAATTAGAATTTACATTTGATGCGTCTCCTGTGGAAGATGTCTACCTGTTATGAGAAATTCACAATTAAATAAAAATGTGAAATTAAAGCATGGAGACTTGTTCTTGAAAAGGTGAGTGCTATTTGTCTAATTATATTTTATTTGTTCAATAGAATAGGGTAATTTTTCATTATTTGTTACTGAGAGCTGTTCTATTATGTTCTTGGAAGCAAAACATATTTCAGTGAGTGCTGCTTGTGCCTTTGAAACTTGTCAAATGCTTAAATTGTTTTATAATTTATAACACTTCAGGAAGAACCTTGCAATGCATTATGCAAGCATTATCTAATCTAAAGGCAGTTTTATAAAATGTAATTTTCAAAGTAGGTGTACTTGGGAGTTCCCCATCAATTCACCTTTGAACCTCAGTGAATAAAATAATAGAATTTTTCTTTTACATTCTCAGATATTAAAAAATATTTAGCATATCTTGTGATTTAGGCTATATTTTTTTAGGCTATGTTACTTGTTTTTCTCCTTTTGTTTAACGGTCATGTGTCTATATACATATAGACATGTATGTCTTTATACATATAGACACATGGTGATATAACAGGGTCTTTGCTCATAGGGGCTGTCGGCTGTGCCCCACTTTGTCACTTAGAAAAAGCTCCACATGAAAGATAGCTAAGATTTGAGTATTTGTCTTGTTTTAATTAATAAAATGAAACATTCCAAGTTATGCTGAGCTGTCCCCCACCCTTATAGGAAAACACGTGCTTTGATTTCTTTAAACACCATATATTTATTGGAAATATAAATTTTTTTCTGATGAACATGTGCTTATAAGTGTTAGATGTTACAGAATCTGAATAAATATTAAAATGTCCCCCTTTCACTCCTTATTTACCAGTTTTTATTTGCCGTTTTTTAATCTTTTTTACCATTTTATATTTTTTAACATTTGCCTTATTTACCAGTATTTATTTGCCATTTATTAATTGATTGGTAGAGAATATAATATAAAATTGGATGTCTTTGATAAATTTGGATGGATATGATCTGAAATTGAACTATTTTTAGGGCACCTGGGTGGCTCAGTTGGTTAAGCATCTGATTCTTGATTTTGGCTCAGGTCATGATCTCAGGGTTGTTGGATCCAGCCTGGGCTGGGCGCGGAACCTGCTTAAGATTCTGTCTCTTTCTCTCCCTCTGCCCCTCTGGCTTGCTTGCTTGAGCATGTGTGCGTGTGCTCTCTCTCGCTCTAAATGAATGAATGAATGAATAAACATTTAAACTTGAACTATTTTCTGTCAAGTGTGAAGATTTGGTACCTCACATGATTATTTATTTGCTAAGCATTTGGCATAAATTATTTAACTTTTCTGTCATGATCCCTTTTCTTATCTCATTGATTCCCAGTAATAGAAATGTAGGGTTCTAAACCAATGTCTCAGTAATAAAAAAAAATCAGTTAAAATGCGGAATCTGATACATGAGAGCTTTCCTTTAGTTCTGCTTATTTCAGTTTCTTTAAACAATGATTCTACTTTTTGATAAAGGTCAAAGTGTTAGC
>RCUC01156373.1:0-17634 GCA_003697995.1 Taxidea taxus jeffersonii
AAAAAAAAAAAGAACCATTGGGTGTCCTGGCTTTTTTTGTGTTCATACCCAATAATTCTTCCCCACTTCTTTTAGGAATAGAATTTCCTTACCTATTAGAAACCTATTGGATATGTTTCGGGGGTGGTGATACTGTTCTTGTCTCCACTGCCACAGGTATGAGACAAAGATTGGTTCAGAGATGAGTACATAATATCAGTTGTGTTAATCAGAGTCAATCAGAGTACTCCTTGTGGATATTATGTTAGAGCCATTAGAATATACACTCATTTCCAACCATATCCCTAAGATGATATAACTCTAGGACTAGTAGTGCTGATATGGTCCGAGACAGAGACATAGAGATGAAGGAAGACAACAAAAGGGACATAGCAATATTATTTGAACCCCTGCATTAATCATCGCTGAATCCAACGGGAAACCTTTATTTATTAGTTCTGTACACCAATAAATTACATTTTTATGTTAATGACAATTTGTTTTGGATTGCAATTAATCGTAATTAAAAATATCTGTTAATACAGAGGAGATTTGTGCATAGGCAAAGAATTCTGAAGCTTAAAAGAAACAGAGATAAAGACCATCTGTAAGTCAGAAAGAAGCAGGAGAAATCCAAATTATGAAGGAGCAAAAGCTATGAGGAAATAGGTTGGTTTGGGGAAAAGAATGAAAAGCAGATGTTTGGAAGTTTATAAAAATGCATTAAAAGCTAGTTACTACTGAATCACTTAGGGCTACTGAGAATCCAGCTCCAGCCTTTGCAATGCTGGGAACTGCTATGGTTCCCATTATTGCCCAGATCTGATTGCATACCTGAGTGTCATACTTCCTTATGTCCACTTGTATCCTCACAATAGGCACCCCATTATTTGGTGTTAACTTGAAAATATTGTTTTTCTTGCATCCACAAGGCACTGATTAAAGAAATTATTTTTAAGATTTTTTATTGTACTATAATAGTTTCTTTTTTTCTTTTTAACTTATTTTTTTAATTTCTTTTCAGTGTACCATAATTCATTGTTTATGCATCACACCCAGTGCTCCATGCAATACATGCCCTCCATAATACCCTACCAGGCTCACCCAACTTCCCACTCCCACCCCTTCAAAACCCTCAGATTGTTTTTCAGAGTCCATAGTCTCTCATGGTTCATCTCCCCCTCCAATTTCCATTTTAATATTTTTAATGAAATAGTCACATTTTCCACATTTCTCTTTCACCATGATAGACTGATGACAGTTATGGAAATATTTGAAATAGGGAAATTGCCATTTTCACCTGAAAAATTTTATTTGATGGCAGTATATAAACAAAGTTAATATTTAATGTAAAAATTCTGGATCTTAGCAATTTAATTCATATCAACATTTATTTAACATATACTCTTTAGTTCAGATGCTTTCAGGTAAAAGAAAGATTTCTGAGTTAAATTGATAATACCATAAGGTAATATTACATAATTTGCAACTCAGAATCCAAAGTCAGGGCAGACACCAGACTCTTTGTGGTAAATGTCTCAGTAATATAATAAAAAGTTTGGGATGTCTGCCAATAAATTTCACAAAGTGTATGAAATAAACAAGTACTTACAAAATGTAATTTATAAAAGATGAGTAAAAAAAGAAAATGAAAATCAAATATGCCCAATATCTAGTTATGTAGCCATTATTAAAATTTTCTCACAAACTCTTATTCCTCTAACAGTAGAGTGGCTTATATATGACTAACTTTCATGCAGATAAATATTATAGATGCCCGATAAAATATTTGAAGAACTAGAAAGTGACCAAAGTAGACAGAAACGGGGTGGAGCTGACCCAAGAAGAGGGGAACTATACTAACTTTTCACATGAGGGCACTCTCAAGGTAATACATAAGCTGGAATTTCACTGGGTAGAGAAGAGTAAGGAGGGAGAAACCATGAAGGAGGAATGACCAAGAGGAGAACCCCAAATCTTATATAAACTCCACCTAAATCCTTTTCTGACTACTGATCTGTATGTGTGCAGTAGAGATTTCAGAGTTCTCCATGAAGAGCAACATGAAAAGTGAGATAAATGAGAATTTTCAGCTGATACCCACTTGAGGGAAGCCATAATTCTGAGTTTCAGTCAAGCTGATATAACTGCTTACTAGAAAAAAATCAGTAATCTTCAGAAAAAGAGAACAGAATCCAATCTCCACAATGTATCATCCACACTATCCACTATGCAATAAAAAGAAATGGGTAGGTCATGCAATGAAATTGTGAACCACAGTCAAGTGAAAGGTGAACAACAGAAACCAATCATAAAATGCTCTGAATGTTGAAATTAGAATATAAGGATTTTAAATAAAGTATATAGATATAGATATAGATATAGATATATAGATAACTTGGGGAACTTCAAGTGAAAAATGGTTAGAATGAATAGAAAGGGGATCTCAGCAGAGAAATGGAAACTCCAGAAACCAGCCAGTGGAAATTCTTTAACTGACTGAGACTATATATGATATATTTCTTTTAGGTTTTATTTATTTATTTTAGAGAGAGAGAGGGAGCCAGGGAGGGGCAGAGGGAGAAGGAGAGAGAGAATCTCAAGCAGATTCCCTGCTTCTTGAGGAGCCCGATGTGGAACTCAATCCCAGGACTCTGAGATCATGACCTGAGCTGAAACCCAAGAGTCAGGCACTTAACTGACTGAGCCTCCCAGGCGCCTCAAGATTATATGTAATATTAAAAAAGTTTTCATATGTGGCAAAATAAGTGGTTACTAAGCTTGAGGGTAGATAAATAGAAAACATACAATTTTAATAGAGAACACAGAGAAAAAAGTTTGAAAATAAGTCAGTACATTCTCAGTGATCTGTGAGATTATATTAGGAGATCTAAGATGCATGTAATTAGATTCCATAAAGGACATGAAAGAAAGAATGGGGGATGAAAAAATATTTGGAAGATATATGAGTTTTTGCAGGCTACTCTAACACAATACCACAGACGGAGTGTCTTAAACAATAAAAGTTTTTTTTCTTTCAGTGCTGGAGGCAAGCCTACAATCAAGGTGCCATCTGGGTTGGTTTCTTAAGGCGTCTCTTCCTGGCTTGTAGATGGCTGATGTCTCTCCATGTCCCCACATGACCTCTTGTCTGTGGGCATGTGGAGAGAGAGGTACAGGGACAGGGAGAGGGAGAGAAGGCAAAGGAGGAGAGGGAGGGAGAGATCTGGTGTCTCTTTTTCTTCTTATAAGGACTAGTCCTAGTGAGGCCTCCTCTCTTATGATCTCATTTAACCTCGATTTCCTCCCTGGACCCTATCTCCTAATACAGTTTGCATTGGGGGTGAGAACTCCCACATACAAATTTTGCAGGGAGAGAATTCAGTGCAAAACAGAGGAATAATGACCCCAAATTTTCCAAATGTAGTAACAAACATCTGACAAGCCCAAGATTCTTAGCAAACTCCAAGCAAGAAAAACATAAAGAAAAACAGCTAGTTTCATCATGAATAAACTCAAAAATCAGAAATAAAGAGAACTTCTTAAAAGTAAGCAGAGGGGACCCTATATGGTGGCTGTTGGCTTAGCACCTGACTCTTGTTTTGGGCTCAGGTCATGATCTCAGGGTTGTGAGACTGAGCCCCATGTGAGTTGGGCACTCAACATGGAGTCTGCTTGAGAGTCTCCCTTCCTTCAGCCCCTCCCCACCTCTCATAAATAGAAATGAATCATTAAAAAATGTTAAGCAGAGAGGAGTGATGCATTACCTATAGGAGAGCAACAATACAAAAAACACCTGACATCAAAAGTGATGGAGGTCAGATGACAGTGGAGTTATATTTTTAAAGTGCTGGCAGGATATCTACCATGAAGTTAATATTCAGAAAAAAAACATTCAAAAATAAAGGTTAAATGAAGACATTGCCAATATTGAAAAATAAGAATATTTGTATCTGGCAGAACTACATTTTTATGGGAACTATAACATATGTAGATGCAATATATATGTATATATATACATATATATTACTAATAGCACAAGGGGAAGGGACAAACAGAGCTCTACCCTTTGGAATAGGAATTTGGAGTTTAGATAGGCTAGACTTTCTTTTCTCCATTGCTTTGAATTTATTTATGCTAAACCACTGCCTTTCTTTCTATCCTGGAAAATTTCACTCACTGTCAAGATTCAATTCACTTCATTCTATCTGAGGCATCTCAGAAATTTGCAGGGTCAAAGAGTGCTCTGGGTTTCACTGATAGCAATTACAGCACTGCTCCACATTATGATAAATATCCTATATGATCACCCCCTGTCAGACCCCTGGAGAGAAGACACTGTATTTTACTCTTGCAGCTCCTGCCAGTATATCTCCTGCTGGTAGACATTTGAATGAAGAAAAGTTAAATGAATAAAGGAACGATTGAATAAAAGATTACATTGTTGAATAAAGGGTAATTGGCAGAAGAAAATAATTTCTAGGGAAAAAAAGTTTTGAGCATACTAAGTTTGTGGTGTTAAGGTAGCAATCAAGTACAGATATTACAAAAGCTGTAAAATGTGGACTTGGATGATATAAGATGAAGGCAGGGTATGGCTCTCTTTGAAAAATAAAACAAAATAAGGAAAATCTCCCAGGAATCTCAGCAAGTAACTTTTTTATGCACTTATCACATGACTGCTAAGCTAACCTCCAGCAGTCTAAGACTTTTATCCAAAAAAAAAAACCCCATACATATATATATATATATATATATATACACATATATGTATAATATCCTATAAAAATATTTGACTATATAAACTATGGCTTATGGAAAAATGTTATAATACTTTACAGAAGGCTTATTGGCTAACCAGACTTACACTGACTCCTTATTTTCATAAGTTGACATCTTTCTTTTGAAAATGGAACCAGTTCTTTATCTTCTGTTTTTATGATTAACATCTGGCATCAATAACATGGTAGTTTAGGAAACACTTTTAATCATGAGGGTTTTTTTTTTTTTTTTTTTTGAGGATTTGGTTTGTTTGGGATTCCAAGTTTATTGCTTACACATGGCATCATTCTCTTAAAAATTCAAAATTAAACATTGACTAATTTCTTTTCAAATCTTGAAGTAATATCCCTTGTGCTAAATGGTGGATCATGGAAATTTGTAAGAGCTATGTCCAATTGCTTTAACAGATAATTGGATTTCTCCTGTGGAAGGATTTTGTTTTAGCAATGTTCATTTATTCACTTTACAGATGGCTTTCTGACATCAGAAAGGCATTCTGTATTTTATTTAAAGAAAAACAGCAAATGCAGCATTTAAAGTTTTTAGGGCCTGACAAATAAATGGGTAAAGTTATTATGAACATAATAAAAATATTATAAACATAATAAAAATATTTAATCAAAGATTCTTGGGACTTAGAACTGGAAAATCTGTTGGTTTCATCAATATTTCAAGCTCACCATTTCTCAAATAACAAAACTCTAAGGGCTGGACTGAAAGACTTTTTCATTTTGTTATCAGCTAATGACAAAGGCAGGTTGAGCTAAGACTCAGGTTTTTTTTTTTTGTTTTTTTTTTTTTATCAAATTCTGCATTCTTTCACCATCAGGACAAATCTGCAATACTACACAATGCGTATTTTTAGCATGACGTTTTTCAAACTCTAGGTACATCTCCACAATCATTCCTGGTGCAGTCATGTCCAGTTGCCCATGTTGCAAAGATGAAAAATGAATTGATAAGAATGAGAGTAGTAATATTAAAAACCCCAGCTTTCTTCCCCCTCACTGGATAATCCCAAGAGGTCTTCTGCAAGTGTCTCAGAGTCCCCTGTGTTTGATCGCCGGTTGCCCACCATGGTACTCACTCATTAACACAACCTTCATTGGCTCTCTTAACTCACTTCCCCTCACTATGTATATTCAAATCCTTGTCTCAGAATCTTCTTTAGGAATAATGGAAATGAGGTTAATGGGAAAATAGGGGGGTGTTTAACCGTTCCTGTCTCCAGAGAAAAATGAGAAATAGAAAATGGGATTTGTCAGTGGGAAAGCCAACCAACCATTACTGCTACGGTGACTATTATTACTCTCATTTAATAAATGAGAACACTAAAGCCTGGCTATTTTGTAGTTGCCTGAACTTTTGCAACAATTCAATCATGTGATTGACAAATGCAGTCTGTTATTTACTTGCCACCAGCTATAGGATGTGAGAGCATGTTCTCTGTGGCTGGGGTACACTGAAGGGGAAGTGGACTGAACTTCTTTTGCCTCTGTGGGTTGGGCAGTGTCTTTTCTTCTGCATCCCAGACTGAGAAATAGCATCTTTGTGTTTTCATTTACCATCAGCTTTACTGGTCTGTTTGTATAGTTGAGACTTCTAACATTTACTGCTCAGTATACATTGGATACTGTATATTTATAATGTTATCAATATATATTTAGCAATTTTCTTTTGGGACTAAAAATAGCTGTCATTTTGGGGTAACTGGGTAGCTCAGTCGGTTAAGCATCTGCCTCTTGATTTCAGCTCAAGTCATGATCTCAGGGTTCTGAGATCGAGCCCTGGGTCAGGTTCCACACTCACTGTTTGAGGTTCTCACTCTCCCTGTGACCCTCTCCCTGCTCACATGCTTTCTCCAAATAAATAAATAAATAAATAAATAAATAAATAAATAAATAAAAATTTTTAAAGTATTTTTTAAGTGTATTTTTCTTCTTAATCTCAGCCCATAACCTCAGTGATTAGATTCTCTTCTCTTACACAAAGGGATGATTGTTTACAGGCTGATCCTACTAGGACTTAGACTTGAGACTAAGTCTTAGTCCTTAGACTTGAGACTTAGGCAAAATCTGTGTTTCTAGTTTCTGATTTAAAAAAACTTCTCCTATAGGTATGCATAACAATTGGACACATTATCTTCTATTCAGATCAGACTGATTCGGTTGTTTGCTATCCTTTTTTTTTTTTTTTAATTTTAGCTACTATGTTGCACTGCCTTTCACACTTTCTTAGGCAAAGTGCATAGCCTGATAAACCTTGTTAAAAGAATGGTGGGCAAAGGCTAACTTTCTTAGAGAAGAATATTAGTGAGGTCTGAATCATTGTTGCTTTACAAAGATACTGTTAGATATAACATTACCAGAAGTTAATACCACTGTCCTTTGCAAAAAAATAAAAAAAATTTAAAAAGGAAAAGGAAAAGACAAAAGAAAAAAAAAAAAAAGAAGACAAAGAAAAAACCAACAACAGAAAAAGAGAAACCCCAAAGCAATGCTTTTTTTAACAAGAGTTTTATGTGCTTGGAATCGTACAACTTTTGATGAATGATATTGTGTAATATGTACCATCTGGAATTAAATTACTTATCATTTAGTAAAGAAGATAAAGAAAGAACATTTGGATGTCTTTGCAATACTTTCATAGAACAAGCAATCTTTGACTGCAACAAAAGATACATATAAACTTTTTTGGCCATCATTTATTTTTCCTTATGTGCATGAAATATGAGAAATTATATGTAAAACTAGTTTCCTTGTGAACTTTTCCTTTAGGCTTGCCAATAAAGAGATGATATAATTATTTCCAGATTTGCATTGGTTTGATTCTGTTTGTGTGTATGTGTGTGTGCTTGTGTGTGTGAACATGTTAAATGAGCCATCATCTTGGAATATTTATTCTCATTTACCACCATGCACAATTTAAATTTAGTAGAATTGCAACATACTTTTGGCATGAAATCCCTGAACGAATTATGTGGATTTAATTGCAACGTGGATTGTTATATATTTACTTCACATCTGTAAAGATCATTCAAGTGGGTGTCAGCTTATTTTATTTTCCTGTGAACATGCTCGAATTTGTAACTCCATTTCAGAAAGATAACTTTGAATATTAATTCATTGCCCTCAGGCTCCTTAGTCACAGCTGTTTCTTTTATAAACACAGAAGATTTGATGTGGCAATTCTCATTTTATTCTGTTGAGATCGCTCCCCAAACATTTGGAATTATTACTTAGGACCAAAAGATTCTGTCAGCTAGCTTGGAGATCATTGAACTATCTTAGCCATTTAGAATTGTTGAGAATTTAGACTGAGCTTCATCCTTTGCAAAGTTTATTTGCTTAGATTTTGAGAGTAAAACTTTCATTTTGAACAAATGGAATGATCTGGCTTTAGACAACACTTCACTAATTAGTCTTATTTCTAGCTGAAATTGTATAGGTTTATATTTAAAGCTTTATGTATTTTGTAGTGCTGATAACTAGGGTTGAATTTAGTACTGATTGGTGTGTTTTCCTTCTTCTGGACTAACTTGCATTTAAATTGGATCAATCTTATAGCTACAGTGACTAATGCAATCATATTTTCCTCTAAACACTAAAAGCACTTGGCAAATATAACTATGTACATTAGCTAATAATAAAGGTTAGTCTGACAAAATGTGGAAAAAACACTCACATGGTCTATTAATGTGTATCTTTACCAGTTACTTAATAAAATAATTAAGAAAAAGAAACATTGCATTTTCAGATGACTACTGTTACAGACAGAATTGTGTCCCCCAAATTTTATATGTTGGACTCCTAATTTCCAGTACTTCAGAATGGACTATATTTGGAGGTGAGGTCTTTAAAGAGGCAAATAAGTCAAAATGAGATTTTTAGGGTGAATCCTTATCCAATCTGACTTAAAAGAAGAGCAAATTTGGATGCCTGAGTGGCTCAGTCAGTTAAGTGTCTGCCCTCCGCTCAGGTCACATGTCCTGCATCATGCTCCTTGTTCAGTGGAGAGCCTGCTTCTCCCTCTGCCTGCCACTTCCCCTGCTTGTGCTCTCTCTCTCTCTCAAATAAATAAATAAAATCTTTAAAAAAAGTTTTTAAATTAAAGAAAATAAAAAATATATATATATAAGGAGGAACTTTGAACACACTGAGCAACACCAGGGTTTTGTGTGCCTAGGGAAGAACCATGTGAAGACAGAGAGAGCCATCTTCAAGCCAAGGAGAGAGACTTCAGGAGAAACCAATTCTACCAACACCCTAATCTTGGCCATCTAGCCTCTAGAAAATAAATTTTTTTTTTTTTTTTTTTTTTTTTTTTTGCCTAAGCTACCCAGGATGTGGTATTTTGTTATGGCAGCCCTAGCAAACAAATGCACTTACCAAACATAGGAATATATAGATTTTACTGTTTTAAAAAGATGCACATTTACTCATAAGTTTGGAAAGAGTCAAGTATAGGTAAATTGAAAGCAAAAAGAGGAGGAAACTACATAGTAGTTTCAGGATTTCACTGAATAACAAGATGTTGTGATGAGAGGGAAGAGGAATCCTGCTACTACTATGAGGCATGTAGGGAGTGAAAGTGGATAAAGAGGACATGCAGAGGGGTTCTTGGGCCCCCATCAGTGGCACATGTGAGCAAAGATGCTTATATAGACCAAGTGGAGTGATGCGATTTTACCAAAAGCATGAGCAATATTCACTTCGGGCTCTGACCTCCTAAAGTACTTCTACATTTGCAGGCCAAACTGTAGTCAGCCGTCATGGAGATTTAGCTGCCTAAGTCAAGTGACCCAGGAGACTGTGCGTTATTCCCTTCACTTCCTGCTCTAGCTTCTTTCCAACACCCTACTCCAGGAATCTTTGCCACTAGCTCCCCACTTCATTTTATTATTCCTTTAATTCCAGTATAGTTAACGTACAGTGTTATATAAGATTCCCGGTGTACAATCTAGTGATTCAACAATTCTATACATTACTCAGCACTCATCAGGGTAAGTGTCCTCTTAATCCCCATCACCTAGTTCACCCATCCCCCACCCACCTCCCTTCTGGGAACCAACAATTTATTCTCAGTAGTTAAGAGCTTGCTTTTGTTTGTTTGTCTATTTTTTTTCCCTTAAATTCCACATATGAGTGAAATCACAAGGTATTTGTCTTTCTCTGATTGACTTACTTCACTTAGCATTATTCTCTCTGGATCCGTCCATGTTGTTGGAAATGGCAAGATCTTATTCTTTCTGTGGCTGAATAATATTCCACTGTGGTTTTGAGTCCTAACTCCTTACTTCTTGATAGTCTTCCACACACTTCTCCCTGTTTCTAACATTTACCTCATTCCAGGACTAATGCTCATACTCTAAGGAGAAGATTTCAAATAGTGACATGACAAGTGAATCTTTTTTTTTTTTCTTGAGTAGCAATGGACAAAGAAGATGCTGTCTAATCATATTTTTTAACTTTATTTAATTTTATTTTTTCAGTGTTCCAAAATTCATTGTTTATGTACAAAACTCAGTGATCCATGCAATACATGGCCTCCATAATATCCACCACCAGGCTCACTGAACTCCCCACCTCCTTCCCTCCAAAATCCTCAGTTTGTTTCTCAGAGTCCACAGTCTCTCATGGTTTGTCTCCCCCTCTGATTTCCCCCAACTCCCTTCTCCTTTCCACTTCCCTATGTCCTCCGTGTTATTCCTTATGCTCCACAAATAAGTGAAACCACATGATACTTGACTCTCTCGGCTTGACTTATTCACTCAGCATCATCTCTTCCAGTCCCATCCATGTTGACACAAAAGTTGGGTATTCCTCCTTTCTGATGGGGACATAATACTCCATTGTATATATGTGTCTAATCACATTTGTCTCACATTCCTCTCAAAATCTTATCGAAACCATTATGCAGAATTTTACAAAGGACCGAATCCATTATGGCAAAGAAATTGAAGAATAAGTCAACTGCAAATAGAACCTTTCAGCATCTCCAGCATCTCCTTGCATGGTAGCAGAAACAAGATGAACATGTCTTAACTGGTGATTCAGAAATAAAATGTATAAGTTCAATATTTGTGAAGGAATGGATACAGAAAAGGAGGAGCTTGCCTCTTATTGCAACTCAGGAAAAGACAAAATGTACATACTAATATACTCAAAAATGTCTCTTTTTTTAAGGTTTTATTTATTTATTTGAGAAAGAGAGAGTGATCAGGAGAGAGAGAGAGAGTGAGAGAGTGAGCACAAGCCAGAGGAGGGGCAGAAAAGCAGATGCCTCACTGAGTAGGGAGTCCCGACGTTGGACTTGATCCCAGGACTCTGGGATTATGACCTGAGCCGAAAGCAGACACTTAACCAACTCAGATCTACTCTAAACCATCTTTAAAAAATTCTTTTAGGGTCACTTTATAAGCATGCACAGAAAACATAGTTATTATTTACAAAATGTGAAACTTTGACATGAAAATAAAAGTGTATCAGACAGGAGATGATGGTAAAGTGGGGAAGGGTTAGGATGTTAATTAACTTCATCTCACATAGAGAAAAGTTGATATAGTCTCTTAAAGTTGTTGAAACCAGAAATAGAAAAGTACATTTTGTATTCAAGCTTATTACCTAAGTTAAGAAGTATAAATAAAAAGATAGCTACCAAAATATAAGAAGAAAGGAGTATGAGTTTGCTAAATGATCATCTATAATGGAGTTAGTACAGGTTGCTTACAGTGACTAAATCAAGGACAAAATCATGTTATTAACAATATGAAGATAACTACAAGAAAAATAAAATCAATAAATATATAGAGTTTTGTGTCTAGAGAATTGGACTGGCATGGGAAGGGTGGGGCAGGAAATCCTTGTTTTTGTTGGTCACTTTTCTTAGTTGTTAGATTTTTAGCAAGCTCATGTATCATTTAGATGGAAGTTAAAAATTAAACTACAAATATTATACTGATTATAAAACACCAAATTTTCAGAATTTATCCATTTATATCACTGAAAATATACATAGAATGTGAATGAATTACTAAGAATAGACTGTTATGTTGTAATAACAAATACCACAGATTTCACTGGCTTAATATAAAAAAAAAGATTACTTTCTCTCAAATGCTATCTGTCCCTATACCAGTTAGGGGAGCAGCTCTGCCCCATATTATCCCTCCAACAGCTACACAGATTGCTGACAGAGTGGCAGACCCACTACCATCTGGAACCTAGAACATGTGGACTTCTTCCTCCTCACATTAGAGGGATGGAAAAAGAAGACTGTACCTCAATAATAAAATCCTTTGGTCTGGAAAGGATGCATGTCACTTCCACTCATTACACAGAGGCCAGAATTGTCTCATGAATTCTCACTTTCTTTCAAGGAGATGGGAAAGTTTCATCCTTCACTGTGCCCAGAAAGAGAGTAAAATGGTATTGGTGAATGCTAGACCTCTCCATCAAAATAAAGAAATTTGCATTCAAAACCATAAGAGACTCTTAACTATAGAGAACAAACTGAGGGTTGATGGAGAGAGGTGGGCAGGGCATGGGTTAAATGGGTGATGGGGATGAAGGAGGGTGCTTGTGTGGAGCAGTGGGTGTTAGATGCGATGAATCATTAAATTCTACTCCTGAAACAAATATTACCCTATATGTTAACTTATAGGAATTTAAATAAAATTTTTGGAAAAAAGAAATTTACATTCAATGATTGTTAGATAGGTTTAATATTATTACTAGCATTTTGGAACCTCTATAACTCACTAGGATGTTATGAGTAAAAAAAAGAATTATCAGGTCCTTTTTCTACCTCTAGATTTTTAAAAATTTTAGTGTGAAATTTTTCAAATACCTGTATACCAAACCCTGAAACCCCATCATAACATCTTCCAATTCTTATTTTTTATCACATAATCCTTCCAGATAAATTACTGCCTAAAACTTCTTTAGCACATCTTTGTTTAAGAACCTCAAATAATAATGCCAGTAATACTAATGATCATGTTTTATTTATTGAGCACCTACTATATTGTAGGCATTTAAAATACACTACTTCTTATCCTCAAAGGGCTCTCAAGAAAAGTACATGTTATTCTCTGTCTGGTATAATTAAAGCATTGATGATCAAAGACTTGGAGTAATTTTCTCAGTTTCACTTAGCAGACCTAGGATTCAAATTTATATGTGTCTTGCTTTACATCCTCAACGCTCTTCCTAGTCTATCTCACCATCCTTGATTTTAATACACCAGTTGCTATTAAGTCATTCAAGTCACTTTCTGGCCCTTTCCTCTTAACTATTTAAAGATTGGATATATGATCTAAATTTGCTAATTATCTGTAGAAAACATGTTTGCTCCATCCTTATATCCATTTCTCTGAAGGCAATCTTTTGACTTCTCAACCTGGGTGGTGTTCCCATTCTATAGTCGCAATGATCAACAGTTTTGTCTATATCCCCACTAACCAACAGCTTTGTTTTGTCACTTCTAATGCAAGCAGGAAGCCAGCAAATGGACTATGTGGCAGGACTCTTGCCCTGTTGGAAACAAATCCTGGCACCATAACATACACTATGGAGAGCTTTTCAGATGGGTTTTGTAAAAACCATTCCTGCTAGTCATTTGACTATTTTGATCTTCTTCCAGGACCATTTTAACTTGTTTTCAGAAACCTTTAAGAACTCAGACAATGAGTCTCTTTCTACACTTGAATTTTGTTTACTCAGCTGAATGTCACAAAGTAAGTGATATTTTTCCAAAGGTGAAACAACAGAATCAAGCTTCAGGATAATAATCCTGCGATTTGGCAAATGATGTGGTATATTTGCTTAATAGTTTTAAATTTTAGGGGCGCCTGGGTGGCTCAATGGGTTAAAGCCTCTGCCTTCGGCTCAGGTCATGATCTCAGGGTCCTGGGATCGAGCCCCACATTGGGCTCTTTGCTCAGTGGGGAGCCTGCTTCCCTTCCCTCTCTCTCTGCCTGCCTCTCTGCCCGCTTGTGATCTCTCTGTCAAATAAATAAATAAAATCTTTAAAAAATAGTTTTAAATTTTGTAATATGCTTATATATCAGTTTTCTTCTTTTCCCTGTATATAAATATTCTGAGCGAGGAGTTCAGAGATCTGTCTAGATGCATAAGGAACAAAAACTTTCTACAGTTTTTGACAAATAAGATATCACTATTTTTGTAAATCATAAATTAACTTTAACATATGCAATATTTCAGATATTGTGCAAAATATCATTCCATAGGGCACAGTAATTTTTTAAAATATTTTTTTTTTTATTGAGAGAGAAAGTGAGTGGGGGAAAAGGCAGAGGGAGAGACAGAATATCAAGCAGACTCCATGCTAAGCACAGAGTCCCACACGGGGCTCGATATCACGACCCTGGGATCATGACCTGAGCTAAACTCAAGAGCCGGACACTTGACCGAGCTACCCAGGCATCTGAGGGCACAATAATGTTTAAATTAGTATTTTAGTAATCAATTGCTATGGCTATGTATGTATTAGTCTAGAATAATTATTAATCTTTTTTCAACTATAATGGCCTATCCCATCATGAGAGGTAGTATAATAGTGGTCAAAGCAGGAGCCCTGTCTCTGTAAGCACTTGCATCAGAAAGTCTTACAATGTCATAGATCCTACTCCTCTCTGACCTTGGTGACATTCACTCCTTTGTTCTGGCAATTCCTTCCCACACCCAAAGTCTTCCTCTTTCTCAGCATTGGGCTACTTAAGATATTTTAAACTGTAGTCCCCCCAGGCTCACATCACTCTTCCGTTCAGGTTATGGATACTGTAATTACCCTCAAGCCTAGACTTCATTCCATGGAGGCTTCAGTCCTTTTTTCTTCGATTGATCTATCCCACCCCAATTTCATTTCTTTTACTATCCAGCTTCTCCAGCTGCATTCCATCACTATTGACTCTACATAACTGAGTAGCCTTTTAGGCCACCAAAATGTAAACAAACGTGGATCAGTTTTGCCATTCATTTTTCTGTTTCTTTTTTGCAAAATGGTCTGGGGAGAACATGTGTAATTCTGTGTACCAAGGTCCTGCTAATAATAAAATGCCAACCTACCAGTTATTGGAGACTTCCTATATGTCAGGTGATAAGAACTGCACATCTGTTCTCTTACCCTCACAGAAAAAGGTGAACGATAGTTGATATTGTTCCCTATTTCATAAATGAGCATCCAATCCTTAGAAATCTTCAAACATTTGCCAGAGGTCAAGGAAGTGGAAAAGTAAATGCCACAAGCTGGGTTTGAAACTTGATCTTTTCTCTCTAAAGCACACCTTCTTAACCCCTGTACAATGTAATTATCAATATATGTGGATTCAAATGCACTATTTTATTATATACATTCCACTTGTCTTTTTTTTTTTTAATTTCTCTTCCTGCCTTCCTTTAGACTTAATAAATACTCTTTACCCCTCTATTTTTCCCTTGTATTAGTTTAACAGTTCTACATTCCTCACCAATATATTGTGGTTAACTTTGAAAAAATTCATTCTTCCTATTTGACATATAATTTTAACTTTAACCAATAAAATTTACACTCTTCCTGGCCAATGGAGTGTTCTTAGAACTCCGAAAAATTTAAATATCTCAATCTATACATCTATCTCTCTCTTTACTAATACACACTAACTTTTACATTCAATCATTTTGTGGGGTGGGGGATTCACTAGATTCTTTGACACCAAGTTTATAAAAGGTACCATCTAGAAATTGCCTCCCACCACACAGTTCTGCCCAGGTTTTTTGTTTTGTCATATTTTGTTTTTAACTTTTTTAAATTTAAAAAAAATTATTTTTAAAGATTTTGTTTATTTATTTGACAGAGAGAGAGCAAGAGAGAGGGAACACAAGCAGGGGGAGTGGGTGAGGGAGAACCAGGCTTCTCGCTGAGCAGGGAGCCTGATGTGGGGCTTGATCCCAGGACCCTGGGATCATGACCTGAGCCGAAGGCAGAGGGCAGATGCTTAATGACTGAGCCACCCAGGTACCCTGTTTTGTTCTGTTTTTTAAAAGAGAATTTAGAGAAAGCAAATAAAACAACCTTACAGGGTTCTTACCACCAAACCCACTTTTTTACACATTATCATTTGCAAATATAGTGCTCATGATCATTGGATACTGCCTTCTCTTTTATTTTTGCTCCTTTTTTACTTGTTTATGAATGAAATTCATCATATTTACATGGTGAGATCATACATAAAAATGTTTTGTTCTGTTTTGTTTTAGTTGGGGCCATAAAACGGGAGATTGAACATTATGATAATTCCATAACTTCAAAATGGCTTAAGCTTATAGCCTAGTTTTTTTTCTTGTTTTATTTTTTTTTAATTATTGGTAATAATCACAATGTATACATCAAGAAAGAGAAAAGCAGATTATTTGTAAATTTTAAAGACTTTATAGTAACTTTGTGCCTTTATTAAAAAAAAAAGAATTTGTGATAGAAAGCTTACTCTGTGGGGGAGGGTATGTGCTATGGCGACTGCTGTGAAGTGTGTAAACCTGGTGATTCACAGACCTGTACCCCTGGGGCTAATAATACATTATATGTTTATTAAAAAATAAATAAATAAATAAATAAAAACTAAAAAAAAAAAAAAAAGAAAGCTTACTCTGTTCTTCCTAGCTTCATTGGTCAATATTTAGAATTATGCCTGCATTTTCTCAATCTGTCCTCTGCCCTTAAGTCAGTCTTCCTTCATACAAATATGAATATTTAAATACAGAATTCTCCCCAAATTTTTGGAACTATTAACAAAACCTAGAAAATTTCACCTCTGTATTTATGTGCCTGTCCAGACCCCTTCTTTTAACATTAGTCTTCATTCAATAACTTACATGACTTCTTCTGGATGAATCAAAATAATTTCAAACTAACCACATCTAAAATCAAATTCATGATCTTCTAAGCACGCTCCTCTTAGAAAACACATTGCCATGTATCCTTTTGCAAGCAGAAACCTTACCACCTCCTTGCTCTTGCTCCCATCTACCCAACCAACTACCAAATCCTGATAATATTACAACTTAATTCTTTCACGTTTGTCCATGTCTTTCCATTCTAGCAACCCCAGCAGTACCATTATACTCTAAGCTCCTTCTGTTTTTCTAATTTGTGCTGTAAGATTACAACACTAACTGATCTAATCTTAATTCCCTCCAGTCTTACTCACTTCACCAAGAAGCTTGCACATCTATGTATGTATGTCTAGATCTATGTAACTATATGTTGCACACAATAATAACAAACATCTAGCACTGACCATGTGTTTGGCATTCTTCAAGACCCTTTACATATCCTAACTCACTTAATTCTCACTGTAAGGTAGAGGCTATTACTTGTCCCCATTTCATAAATGAGAAGAGACTGAGGCACAGAGAATTTAAAGATTCTGCCCAGGACCACATAGCCAGAAATGTGGGGTTTGAACTCAGTAATTTTAGCCTCAGTGTTAATGTTCTTTACCACAACACAATATTAACCCCCAGTGAACAGAATCCCTTCTGACTTAAAACTCTTCAGGAACTTTTAAATTGTTCCTGGAAACTAGTGTCTAAATTCTGCCTGAAATATTCTTCCCTCCCACCAGTGATAAATACTTCTCATCCTTTATCATTTCCTTAATCATTACTTCTTTAGAGAATCTTTATAACAAATCAGTATTAGTAATTTTTGTACCATATAGCTTTCTGTTAATAGCATTTATCACAGATAAAACTTTATATATTTTTGTGGTTATTCACCAAATTGATGTCTTACCAACTATAGTATAAACTATTATAACCACCGTGCGTAGTATAGTCTGGTATATATGTGGTTATCAATGTACATTTTCTGAAA
>ML108354.1:0-11753 GCA_003697995.1 Taxidea taxus jeffersonii
GTGGCAGTGCGCCCAACGTACCTGCTGCCTTCTTGGAACACCGACATCCTGAGACAAGCTGCATGACTGACTCAGATGCTGATTTCAAAACTCCGGGCCTCGTGGAGCCAGAGTGGAGAAGTGTTGTCCGGTGGGGATGAGAAGGCGCCTCTGGCCTACGGCCGCCACACCTGCTCCGATTCCTGGAAGGAGACACACACGCTTGATTCTTAAACAGTAATTAGCTTCGCTCTAAATTCAACCAAAGCCATTGTCCTTTTTAGGGAAGCGAAGCCCCTCTTCCAAAACACGCTCAACTCATTGGTTCCTTATGCATCTTGGGGTCTGGTCCGTGCCCCCCATCCCTGCGCTCCAGGCCCGCAGGGGGAGGCCGCTCCTGCACCCTCCTGACAGCCCATTGCCGCCAGACTCGGGGACACGGGGCCCAATGATGAACCACTACCGCCATCCCCCGCAGGCGGGGAGCACAGTGCTGAAGCTGGGTGGCTCCGGGGCTTGTTAGCGCCACTCTGAGCCCGAGGGAACGGGGACGCCCTGCTGAATTCGGGTGCTACTCAGGGCCCATTCCCTGCACTGTGCCAGGGAGCGGGGCACCCCCTGGAGTCGCGGACTGCGGGCCGTCCTCACGTGCACTCTTCCTGGGGAACACGGGGAGCCCTGCAATGTCTTCAACCCGTCCCACAAGAGCTCGGGGGAGGGGCGCCCCGGAGTTCACGGATGGGGAAAGGCCAGTTGACGGGTATCGGCAGAAGAAACTTCCAGGGAAAAAGAAAACTCACAGCGAACTCACTTCACGGGCCCTTTGAGGACCCTGCCTCCCCCCAGGGCGCACCGTACCCCACCCCCCACCCCACCGCACAGCGCGCACGCGCGGCCCACGGCCCCTCAGAGCTCGCCTTTGCGGGGGGCGCGACCGCAGCCCTGCGCCGCTCCAGACGCGCCCGCAGACAGGTGGCTCCGCCCCCCACGCGGCAATTGGCCGAGGAGGGTGGTGCCCCGAGCCCATTGGATGCCACGCCTGCCTGTCCCCGGCCGCGCTTGCACCCGCCCCTTGCGGCTGCAGGTGGTCCCGAGGCGCCGCCTCCCCCAACACCTGGCTCTGCGCTGCGGGCACGGGTGGGTCGTGCGCAGGGCCCCGCAGGCAGCCGGCCCCTTCCGCGGACCCGCATGACTGCAGACCACGCCAGAGCCGGGCCCCTTCTTCCTGCCCTGGCCTGTCTGCGGAGCTGTTCCTGGCTCCCAGCAAGTGCAGCCGCTCTAAGACTCTCCCAGGCCTGGGCTTTGGGAAATGCGATGGTTTCCCCCATTTCCCAGGCAGTTGTAAGACCCAAGAAGTAATGCTCTAAGCGGGAGGAGCTTCGCCTTCTGGTCTCACCCGTGGAGTGGAGAGTGCTTCTCGGACCTTCCGAGCATCCTCCTAGGACGAGCCCATTTGTGCCGCAAAATACACACACGCTTGGTTCTGCAGGGAAGCTCAGGATGAACGAGAACAACCGCCCCTCTGTGCTGTCGGAGGTGGGACCCAGGAACGTTGGTTTTTCACTTAAAAAGAAAACATACTGCTATGGCCCACACTAAAGGGACAAACTCTCTTCAACCTTTTAGAGAGAAAGGAGGAGAGATTTATTCAGACCCAAGTCAGGACAGTTTCCTGGGAGACACAATCTTCACAAGGAGGGGAGTGCTCCGGGGGAGGAACATTTGGGCAGGTTTATATATTCCTTCTGTTTCGTTTTACATACAGAGTTACACATCATCCTGAGGAAGAACATTCTAGAAAGTTACAGACCTTTTCTTATGTTTTCAGTGTGTGCATGTCCGTATGACTTTAATCTTATGGGAGCGGGAGAGGTTCATTTTTTTTTCTTCTCTTTACGTTTGCAATGGCATTTTTGGGTTATCTTCATCTTCACAACATGGGCTTGGGGCAGAAATAGGGCCCGTGCTCTGAGGTTTTGCCCAGTCATTTTGAGCTTGGTAAGATGTAAAAGGATAGCTTCCCTGGGAGCCCAGGATCCAGCCTGTGCGTAGTAATAGATAAAAATTTCCACCATCAGTCTAATTACTGCTAAAGGGAGGAACTTGAGACAAAGGCACCTTTAACAACCAAGAAATCAAAATGATGCCTACAGACGTTACCTGCTCCCTGGTCAACACAGGTAACAGGGGGTCGCAGACACTGGCTCCTTCCCTTCTCCCGCCCACATCTCTGAAGCACACAGATCATTTCAAGTCAGATTTCAGAAGCTCCCAACATCTTAGAGAAGTCTGGCACCATTCTCTTCCACTACGGAATAAAACAGAGTAGCTCATTGTCTCAACACTAATTTAAACATGAAGTCCCCCTAAAGCTTGGTCTTAGTTCTTTCCCTGCAGACTTTAATGAATGTAAGTCATAGTCATACCATATACACACTGCAATGGTTGGCAAGTAAGTAATCATTGGTAAGGGAGTATTTTAGCAATGTTTATAAACATTGTCTCACTTTGTAGAATAGGTTGAGCTGAGTGTTTTAAAATATTATTTCAGACCTTTTTTTAAAGATTTTATTTATTTATTTGACAGAGAGAGAGAGAGAGACAGGGCCCCGCCAAGCAGGGAGCCTGACAAGGGACTCAATTCCAGGGCCCTGAATCATGACCTGAGCTGAAGGCAGACGCTTAGGGACTGAGCCACCCAGGCACCCCTCTTTCAGACCTGTCTTACAGCAGACTCTGAAAATACCAGGCCCTGAATCAATTTTAGAAAGATAGTTCTTTCAGTAATTTTAATATCAGAAAAATATAATGTCTCTAATCCTAGGAATCACTGAGTTTCTTACTCAGAGGTCCTCCACTGAGATAATTGTCTTAATGATCATGCAGGGCAGAGGTTAAAAGGCCAACAAAATCTGCTCCACTTGGCCACACAGCAATAAAATCCTGAGACCTGACATGTTTCCTGATCCAGAAGAGCAGAGATAAGAGGGAAATAGCACCACGTAAGGAACAACAAGGGATTTGGAGTCAGTTTGGGGATCCTACTTGGGTTTCTGACCCTAAAATCCTCTGCAACTCGAGTCATCTCTGAGCCCCTGTCTACCCATCTAGAAAGTGTGACTGATAATCTCTACACCACAGTTCGGACATTTAAGAGGGAGAATCCCACAAGGAGCCGGTGTGCTGGCTCTCCAGACGGGTGCTCAGGAAGCCATGATGGCTAATTCAGTCTATTGCTTTTCCAGAAGAAAGAACACATGTTGAATCCGTGTTTCTAATAGATGAATCCCAAGATGATTTCCCTCCCCTAAGGAAAGTCAGGAACCTGCTATTGTGCCGTATTTCACTCAGAAAGCGCGCTGCTGGACTGGTGAGGACACTACAAGAGCGCCGTCATCACTAGGGCTGTGCAGCTTCCCATTTCCACACGGCCATGTTGTCCCACTTAGCTCAGGGCCACCAGAAAGGCAGCTCTGGGGGACCACAGGCCAAGGCTGCCAGCTGGGGCTGGGGCAGGCAGAACTCTGACCTAAGGCTCAACTCCTGTCTAGCTAATCACACTGCTCTTCACAGAGTGGGATTGTCTGCGAGCTCTGTGGTAGGAAAGGCTGAGAATTTCCCTTGTGACTTCCTCTCTCTCCCATAGGACACGCAGCAAAGTTACATTTAATTTTCAAACATTGAGGGACTTTCTGGTTTTCTTTTCATTATGACTATGGCTCAATTCCCCTGTGGTCTAAGAATATAATCTAGTTAATTTCAGGCTTTTAAAATGTATAGACTTGCTTCATGGCCCAACATATTGTTTATTTCAGTAAATATCCTAGGACCTAGGTAAAATAATGTATTATGCACTATGTGATGTTCCTTATATGTCAATTATGTCACATTAGTTATCAATGTTTTGTCCGCTTTTTCTATCAGATATTGAGAAAGTTATATTCAAATCTTCAGATGAGGGGCGCCTGGGTGGCTCAGTGGGTTAAGCCTCTGCCTTCAGCTCAGGTCATGGTCTCAGGGTCCTGGGATTGAGCCCCATATTGGGCTCTCTACACAGCAGGGAGCCTGCTTCCCCCTCTCCCTTTCTGCCTACTTGTAGTCTCTGTCTGTCACGTAAGTAAATAAAATGTTTTTTAAAGATCTTCAAACGATGCTACTCTAATCAACATTGCATTGGAGAATCTACCAAGTGTTATAAGGCAAGAGAAACAAAAAGAATAAGAATTAAGTGGATAATTTTGACTACTCAAAGATAATATGAAGGTGTACATAGTAAATCCAAAATAATTTATAAATACAGTATTAGAATTCAAAATACAAAACTTGTAAATCTTAGAACCAAGGAGGCAAAAGAGAAAGCAGCCAGGGGGAGAGGTTTCTTACATACAGAGGGAGAAATATTAGAATAATGTCAGACCTGTCCACAGAGACCTGACAAGCCAGAAAGGGCTGTCAAGACATACTCAGGATACTAATGTGTAGAACATGAAGGCAAGGATACCTTATCCAGCAAGGCTGTCACTCAGAATGGATGGAGACAAAAGGGCCTTCCAGGACCAGGAGAAACTGAAAGAATATGTGACCAGGAAGCCAGCCATACAAGAAATATAAAGGGGGGATTCTATAAAAAGAAAAAAAAAACAAGGATAATATAGACCAGAAATTTACAGAGACAATCTATAGAAACAACGTCACAGGTGATATCATGGCACTAAAATCATATCTTTCAATAGTTCCTCTCAATCTGAAGGGACTAAATGCCCTCAGGAAATGGCACAGGGTTGTAGGCTAGATAAAAAGGCAGGATCCATCCATATGCTGTCTACAAGAGACTGATTTTGAACCTAAAGATACAAACAGACTGAAAGTGAGGGAATGGAGAATGATTTCTCATGCCAACAGACCTCAAAAGAAAGCTTGGGTAGCAACTCTTATATCAGACAAATTAAATTTCAAACTAAAGGCTGTAATAAGAGATGCAGAAGGACACTATATCACAATTAAAAGGTCTATCCAAAAAGAAGACCTAACAATTGTAAATATCTGTGCCCCCAACGTGGAAGCAGCCAACTACATAAGCCAACTGTTAACCAAAATAAAGAATCATATTGATAGTAATACATAAACTGTAGGAGACCTCAACATTCTACTCTCAGCAATAGACAGATCATCTAAGCAGAAGATCACAAAAACCAAGAGCTTGGGATGACACATTGGACCAGACAGATTTTACAGACACATACAGACCATTCCACCTTAAAACAACAGAATACTCATTCTTCTCAAATGCACATGGAATTTTCTCCAGAACAGACCACAACCTGGGTCACAAATCAGGTCTCAACTGACACCAAAACACTGAGATGATTCCCTGCCTATTTTCAGACCACAATGCCGTGAAACCGGAACTTAACCACAAGAAGAAATTAGGAAGGAACTCAAACACTTAGAAGTTAAAGAACATCCCGCTCAAGAATGATTGGGTCGCTTTTCCGCCCACTCCCCCACCCCTGAGTGCTGCTCCCGCTGCACCCCACTCGCTCAGAGGTACCGGCTCTTGCTAAGGTAGTGCCTCCATCATCTCTCTTCAGCCATCATCATGATCACTTACCGGGACCTCATGAGCCATGAAGAGATGTTCTCTGACATCTACAAGATCCGGGAGATAGCAGGTGGGCTGTGCCTGGAAGTGGAGGGGAAGATGTTCAGTAGGACAGAGGGTAATGTTGATAACTCGTTCGTTGGTGGAAATGTCTTCACTGAAGGTCCAGACGGTGAAGGTACCGAAAGCACAGACATCACTGGTGTTGATATTGTCATGAACCATCACTTGCAGACATGCAGCTTTACAAAAGAAGCCTACAAGAAGTACATCAAAGATTATGAAATCCATCAAAGGCAAACTTGGAGAAAAGTGGCCAGAAAGAGTAAAGCCTTTTATGACAGGAACTGCAGAACAAAGCAAGCACATCCTTGCTAATTTCAAAAACTACCAGTTCTTTATCGGTGAAAACAAGAATCCAGATGGCATGGTTGCTCTGCTGGACTACCATGAGGATGGTGTAACCTCATATATGATTTTCTCTAAGGATGGCTTAGAGATGGAGAAATGTTCATGCATCTGGCCATTACTTTGGATGCATCACCTGTTGTCATAACTGGATACTGCTCTTTATCCATACAACACCAGGACTCAGACAAATGGGACTGGTGTTATCTCGAGCTCTTCATTTATTTTGACCCTGATTTATTTAGAGCGGAGGCATTGTTTTTAAGAAAAAAAAAACATGTCATGTAGGTTGTCTAAAAATAAAATGCATTTAAACTCATTTGAGAGAATGCCTCTTAGTTTAACTTCTATTTAAATCCATCCTGTGTAGTGTCTTGGAGAAGCTAGAGCCTGGTTGTAGACTACTGCCAGAAAGCATAAGACTGCCTGCAGATAACTTCTGCAGTGAAAACTACTTCTGGGACTGGAATATAAAATACAAGAACCCAAAGTCTTAATTCTGAGGTCCAGTAAAGAGAAAGACCATGCTCATAGCTGGGCCAACATTCTGAAATGGATTCTTTACACATTTCATCACCTACAAATGGAAGTAGTTAACTCTGGAGGAGATCACCAAAAGAATAAAAAGAGACTAATAACAGCTTGGAAGCAAAGTATTGTGCGATCTTATTTATCATAAGTCAAGTAGAGCCAAGTTCTAGAGAAACCTTGATGTCTCCTGGAATGCTTACATCAAACTCCCTGGAATGGGGTTGACAAACTGGTTTGTCCTGCCACCTTCTTTGTGACTTTAAGTTGGTGCATAGATTTTTTAATGATTGGAAGAAAATAGATGGTGGGATATGAAAAATACAAAACCTAAATTTGTGTCCAGTTTATTGAAAACTTCCATGCTCGTGTGTTTTGTGTATTGACTGGCTCTTAACTGTTCAGAGCAGAGTGTGACAGAGACCTAAGACAAACAAATCCTAAATAAAACAACCATGTGACCCTCACAAAAAAAAGAAGAATAATTGGGTCAGCCAAGAAATTAAAAAATAACTTAAACAGTTCATAGAAACCAATGAAAATGAGGTCACATCAGTTCAAAACCTATGGGATACAATAAAGGCGGTACTAAGAGGGGAATACATAGCCATCCAAGCCTCTCTCAAAAAATTAGAAAAATCCCAAATGCACGCACTAAGCTTATCCCTAAAGGTCCTGGGGAAAGAACAGAAAATAGGGCCTAAACCAAGCAGAAGAGAAGTAATAAAGATCATCATGGAAATCACTGAAGCAGAAAACAGAAAATCGGTAAAAGAGATCAATGAAACTAGAAGCTGGTTCTTTGAAAGAATTGATAAGATTGATAAACCTCTGGCCAGACTTATCCAAAAGAAAAAGGAAAGGACCCAAATCAATAAAATCATAAGTGAAATGGAAGAGATCATGACTAACACCAAGGAAATAGAGACAGTTACTAGGAATTATCACAAGCAACTATAGGACAACAAATTAAACAATCTGGAAGAAACAGATGTATTCCTGGAAACTTACAAACTACCAAGACTGAAACAGGAATATATAGATCATCTGAATAGACCAATAACCAGCATGGAAATGGAAACCGTAATCATAAACCTCCCCAAAAACAAGAGTCCAGGGCCAGATGGCTTCCCAGGGGAATTCTACAAAATATTTAAAGACAAAATAATATCTATTGTACTGAAGTTGTTTCAAAAAATAGAAATAGAAGGAAAACTTCCAAACTCATCCTATGAGACCAGACTTACCCTGATTCCAACACCAGGCAAAGACCCCATCCAAAAGGAGTATTGCAGACCAATATCTCTGATGAACACGGATGCCAAAATACTTGACAAGATCCTAGCCAATAGGATCCAACAGTCCATTAAAAGGATGACTCACCAGGACCAGTGGGATTTATGCCTGGGTTGCAAGGATGGTTCAACATCCGCAAATCAATCAATGTGATAGAGCATATTAACAAAAGAAGAGACAAGAAACATATGACCCTCCCTACTGATGCAGAAAAAGCATTTGGCAAAATACAACATGCTTTCCTGATGAAACTCTTCAATGTGTAGGGATAGAGGAAACATACCTCAATACCATAAAAGCCATTATGAAAACTCCATGGAAAACATCATTCTCAATGGGGAAATAAAATGGGAGCTTTTCCTTTAAGGTCAGGAACACAACAAGGATGCCACTCTCACCACTATTGTTCAACACTACTACTAGAAATCCTAGCCTCAGCAATCAGACAACAAAAAGAAATAAAAGGCATTCAACTGGGCAAAGAAATCAAATTCTTTCTCTTCACAAATAACATGATATTTTATGTGGAAAACCCAATAGACTCTACCTCCAAATTACTAGAACTCATACAGCAATTCAACAACGTGGCAGGATACAAAATCAATGCACAGAAATCACCTGCATTTCATACACTAACAATAAGACTGAAGAAAGAGAAATTAAGGAATTGATTCCATTTACCATAGCACCAAAACCTGTAAGACACCTTGGAATAAACCTAACCAAAGAGATAAATGATCTATACTTTAGAAACTACAGACACTTATGAGAGAAATGGAGGGGGAAGACACAAGAGATGGAAAAGGATTCCATGCTCATGGATTGGAAGAATAAATATTGTGAAACCATCTATGGTGCCCACAGCAATCTACACTTTCAATGCTATCTCTATCAAAATACCATTGACATTTGTCATGGAGCTGGAACAAGCAATCCTAAAATTGATATGTAACAAGAAAAGACCCCAAATCGCCATGGGAATGTTGAAAAAGAAAACCAAAGCTGAGAGCAACACGATCCCAACCTCAAGCTCTATTACAAAGCTGTGATCATCAAGACAATATGGTCCTGGCACAAAAACAGACACATAGACCAATGGAACAGAATAGAGAATCCAGAAATGGACCCTCAACTCTATGGTCAACTAATCTTCAGCAAAGTAGGAAAGAATAGTCAATGGAAAAAAGACAGTCTCTTCAATAAATGGTGCTGGGAACACTGGACAGCCACATGCAGAAGAATGAAACTGGACCGTTCTCTGACTCCATACACAAAGATAAACCCAAAATGGATGAAAGACCCTGCAATTTCACTACTGGGTATTTACCCCAAAATACAGATGTTGTGAAAAGAAGGGCTATCTGTACCCCAATTTACATAACAGCAATGGCCACAGTTGCCAAACTGTGGAAAGAACCAAGATGCCCTTCAACATGAATGGATAAAGAAGATGTGGTCCATATATACAATGGAGTATTATGCCTCCATCAGAAAAGATGAATACTCAATTTTTGTTTCAACATGGATGGGAATGGAGATTATGCTGAATGAAATAAGCCAAGCAGAGAGAGTCAATTATCATATGGATTCACATACTTGTGGAGCATAAGGAATAACATGGGGGACATTAGGAGAAAGAGAGGAGAAGGGAGTTGAGGGAAATTGGAGGGTGAGATGAAACATGAGAGACTGTGGACTCTGAGAAAAAAAGTAAGGGGAGGGGAGGCCATGGGGGTTGGGTGAGCCTGGTGGTGGGTATTAAGGACGTCATGTATTGCTGGAGCACTGGGTGTGATGCATAAACAATGAATCTTGGAACACTGAAAAAATAATGTTTTTAAAAAATGTATTAAAGACCTCAATGTGAGACAGGAATCCATCAAAATCCTACAGGAGAACACAGGAAGCAACCTCTTCCACCTTAGCTACAGCAAATTCTTGCAAGACACGTCTCTAAAGGCAAGGGAAACAAAAGCAAAAACAAACTTTTGGGTCTTTCTCAGGATCAAAAGCTTCTCCACAACCAAGGAAACAGTCAACCAAACCAAGAGACAACTCACAGAATCAGAGAAGATATTTGCAAATGACATTACAGATGAAGGGTTGGTATCCAAGATCTATAAAGAACTTCTCAAACTCAATATCTAGAAAACAAATAATCCACTCAAGAAAGGGGCAGAAGACATAAACAGACACTTCTCCAAAGAAGACATACATGTGGCCAACAGACACATGAAAAATGCTCCACATCACTTACTGTCAGGGGAACACATAACAAAACCACATTGAGATGCCACCTTACACCAGTTAGAATGGCCAAAATTGACAAGACAGGAAACAACAAATGTTGGAGAGGATGTGGAGAAAAGGGAAAGAATCCTCTTACACTGTTGGTAGGAATGCAAGCTGGTACATCCACTCTGGAAAACAGTATGGACTTTCCTCAAGACATTAAAAATAGAGCTACCCTACAACACAACAACACAACAATTGCACTCCTGGGTATTTACCCCAAAGATACAGAAGGGGCACATGCACCCCAGTGTTCATAGCAGCAATGTCCACAATAGCCAAACTGTGGAAGGAGCCAAGATGTCCTTCAATGGATGAATGGATAAAGAAGATGAGGTCCATATATATGATGGAATATTCCTCAGCCATCAGAAAGGATGACTCCCCACCATTTGCATCAACATGGATAGAACTGGAGGGGATTATGCTGAGTGCAATAAGTCAAGCAGAAAAAAGGCAATTATCATATGGTTTCAGTCATATGTGGAACGTGAGGAATACTGTGGAGGACCATAGGGGAAGGGAGGAAAAACTGAAAGGGAAGAAATCAGAAAGGGAGACAAACCATGAGAGACTGTTAATCATAGGAACCAAACTGAGGGTTCCAGAGGGGAGTGGGCTGGGGCGATGGGATAACCAGGTGATGGGTATCAGGAGGGCACGTGTTGTGATGAGCCCAGGGTGTTATATGCAACTAATGAGTCGTTGAACGCCACATCAAACACTAAGGATGTTCTATCTGTTGGCTGACTGAACATAATAAAAAAATAAAAGAAAATACATAAAAACTTAGTTAGTGAGGAAAAGAAATAAAACACATGTTGAGTGTAAATTATTTAAAAGGGTTACATTTTGAGCACCTGGGTCCATCAGTCAGTTAAGTGTCTGCCTACAACGCAGGTCAAGATCCTAAGGTCCTGGGATCAGACCCCGAATCGGGCTCCCAGCTCAGCAAGGAGGCTGCTTCTCCCTCTCCCTCTGCCTGCTGCTCCCCCTACTTGTGCTCTCTCTTTCTGTCAATTAAAGAAATAAAATCATTCCAAAAAAATAAAAAAGAAGAAAAACAAAGGATTACACTTTACCATTGGGGTGTGTGCAACGTTTTTATTGTAATCAATAGTAACTAAGTAGGAAATTTAGGAAGTAATTTGAACCACTGCATTCAAGATTTTTAAATGAAGATTAAAATTTGAATTAAAGTACAAATGAATAAATAAATAAATAATAAAATAATAGAAAGCTCCAGCACAGGAAAAAAAAAATCAACAAAGCGAAATAGCATCCTAGAAGTGGGAGAAAATATTCGCAAACAGGAGTCTGATGTATATATATGTAAGTACGTACAGAACACATACAACTGAATAGGGAAAAGACCAAGTGATCCAATTAATGGGCAAAGGACCAGAATTGACGTTTTTCCAAAGAAAACACACAAATGCCAAGAGGTACAGGAAAAGGTGCTCGGCGGCACTGATCATTAGAGACACGATCACCTCAACCACACGAGACATCGCCTCACACCTGTCAGGAGCACAAGTGAGAAGAGGTGTTGGTAGGAATGTGGAGAACCGGGAGCCCCGTGCCCTGGCGGTGGGGATGTGAACCCGCTCAGCCACCAGGGAAGACAGTACGCGGGTTCTCCGACACG
>RCUC01156376.1:0-72479 GCA_003697995.1 Taxidea taxus jeffersonii
CCTCCCGCCCGCGCCGCGCCGCTCGCAGCCGCAGCCCCCGGAGCCGGAGGATTATGAGCGAGCCATGAGGCGGCTGCGGCGCTGGGCGTTCGCGGCGCTGCTGCTGCTGCTGCTGCCGCGGCTCCCCCCGCCCGGTGAGTGCCCCCCGCCCGGCCGCCCCGGCCCCGGCGCCCTCCCTGCCCCCGCCCCGGGTTTTGCGGCGCTTTCTGCTGCAGCCACATTTTCCTGCAGTGCTCGGGGTGACAGCAGGTCCGAGCGCGGGTGGGGGGGCAGGGAGGAGGGAGGGCGCGTGCACCCACCTGTCCCCGTCTGGCCCGCCCCACCGCAGCCAGCCCCCTGCCGCCGGCCGGCGGACTCTGCGGGTCTCTGCGGGTTGGGGGGGGGGCAGTCGTGACGGGCCGGCAGGAGGGAAGCTCCTGTCCCCTCCCCATCGGGCTCTTCCCTCTGCAGAGGAGCAGGTCCTTTCACCCAGCTCATCCCACCCACCCCACCCCCCCGCCCAGGGCTCCAAGGGCCAAACCAGCGTGGGGGGATGAGGTGGACTCACCCCAGTCCCAAGTCTCCTGCCCCTCGGTGGGCATCCGCCTGCAGCTCTGGCCTTGTCTCCCCAGGTCTTGGGACCCGGGGTCCCTTCGGAGCTCTGCGCTGGCGGGTCTCACCCCAGTTGGGGCAACCGGGAGCCCCTGAGGTCACAGAGCCCAGCCGTCTGGTGGGGGAGAGCTCCGGGGGAGAGGTCCGAAAGCAGCAGTTGGACACCAGGGTCCGCCAGGAGCCACCAGGGGGCCCGGTGAGTGGGGCTGGGGGTGAGGCCAGAGGGCTGAAGCAGGCTTGGAACCCAAGGAAGGCCACCCACAGCCAGGGTTTGCCCCCACCCCCCAAGCTGGCTCCTGCAGCTTCCCCTTCTGTACAATGGGCTACCTACCAGATGGGTGCTGGGACCCACTAGCGGGGGAGCACCCGCCTCATTTCAGGCCCCCCTCCAATCATCATGGGGATCCCCTCCCTTGGTGGACCCTGGGATCCCCAGGACTCAGTCCAACCTTGGGTCAGCCTTCTACCCACCCCCACTCCCCTCCTGCCAGAGCAAGTGGTTCTACATCAAATGGGGCTTGGGCAGGGCAGTAGGAGGCAGGGAGAGGCAGCTAAGAGCCCAGGCAAGGATTAAGTAGAGCTCCTGTTTCTCCTCACAGTCACCCTCTGCGGGCTTTCTTAGAAAAGCCCAGTGCTCACTCCTGCCTCAGTTTCCCTCCGTGCACTGACAGGCTTGTCAATTCTTGCTGTCCTCTCTGAGCGCGGAGGCTTGGAAAAAGGTTGGAGGCCCCAAGATCACCCACAAATGCCAACTCCACTGGCCTCGCTCCACAACCCCCTCGCCCCCCTCCCCTGTCCATTTCAGCTACCATGCCCCTCCTGCCTCCCAGAGGAAGGTTAGGAATGAAGGAGATTAATTGCAATTAATAATTAATTAATATCATGTGAATAATAATTACCCAGATGGAATATTCATTCAGCATGCCTCGGCTCTCCAGGAGCTGGAAGCTGAAAGTTAGCCAGGCCAGTGGGGGCAGCGGAGGGCGAGATGGCAAAGGCCTGGCAGGAATAGGAGGTGTAGAGGAGAGACTCCGAGGAGGGGTACAGCCTGGGAAGTTTTGGCAGCTGGGAGTGGTGGGAGGTAAATTGGGCTGGGCAAAGGGAGGAAGGAGGGAAACGGAGGCTAGCATTACAGACATCTGTCAGACTGGCATCTGGCCCTGCCTAATGTACTTGGTTAAAAGCCCTTAGGGGGGGTGGAGGGGTTTGTGGGGGGGTGGTGCAGGGGGGATAGGCGGGAAATGGAATGGAGCAGGAAGGCAGCATGCATAATAGATGGACCATCACTCAAGGCAGGGAGGGGGAGGGGGTACTTAATGGTCCTGGGCAGGCAGGCCTGGGTGGGGATGGGAATGGGTTGCAGTAGGTAGGGGTGAGAGGGAAGGGGCTAGAGGCTGCCTTCAGTGTCTGCTCAGGCTCCTTGGAGGGGTTGGGAAATGGGCCGTAGGGATGGTCCCAAGGCCAGAGATGGGGTGTCCTAGGTGGGTTTGGTCCTTGGTCCAGCTTCCTTTCTTGGGGTCACCTCCCCCCCAAGAGCTGTGCACCTGTGTTGGCTAGGAGTTGACCGCCCAGCCTGACTGCTGGGTCCCCTGGCAGGTGCTTCAGGGAAGGTCCAGATGGAAGATGGAGCAATGCTGTGGTGGGGTCAGAGGGAGGTGAGGGACAAAGGCAGGGGGCAGGTAGAGATGAAGAATGGAGTGCTCCCTCAGCCTAGTCCTTCCTGGATGGAGAGTGGGGGGTGGTTCCGGGCTATGATGGTGCCTGGGACTGTGTGGGGGGACCAGGATTAATGAGTTGGGTTTGGAGATGATAGGGGAGCCTCTTTGGGTGTCGTTCTGCTGGATGAGTGGGTGGCATATGTCTGTCTGAGCGACCAAGTCTGAATGTGGCCAGTGAGGTGTCTGAGGGGGTGAGGGTAGGAATGGAGGGTTCGCGGATCCATGGGGCAGTGCTCACCTCCAGTGGGGAGCTCTCTAGCCTTGAACCTTTCCAGGGACCTCCCTGCAGCCTCCCTAGGGGACTCATAGCCCTGCCTCACATGAACCTCAGTCTCCCCTGAGGTGGATTTCTCGCAACTCCGCAAGGCAGGTAAACTTTTTGCCTGCCCATTTTACAGATAAGCAAACTGAGGCTCAGAGAAGTTGAGCAACTTGCTCAGAGTCCATCAGATCTCAAGCAGTAGAACATTTCTCTCCAAGACCAGGTGCTTCCCACCGCACCATTCTGCCTCTAGGGATCCGTTTTGGCCCCGGGGCAACACCACCCAGCAAGATGGAAGAAGGCCAAGGGAGACAAAAAGTCATGTCCAGAATCTTTGCCCCTGACTAGAAGGAGACACTGCAACACTCTGCTCCCACCCGGCGTTTCTCCCTGAAGCCCTTCTGGCCTTGGACCGTCCGGGGCTGTGGGTGGAGCCCGAGCGGCCCTGAGCCCCTGTCCCAACCGGAAGTGCCATGCCTTGGCGCTGTTGGGCTCTGTCCAGAATTATTACATCAGTTTGGGAAACTTGGGCCCAGCGAGGTGTTGGGGCAGCGGCAAGATCTCTCTGCTGTGGGTCAGGTGGTGAGTCTGGGGGAGCACTCTGGCCGGCAGGACTTATGTGGGGGGGACCTCAGGCACTCACCTGCTCTGGCCGGGTCCCATCACCTGTCTGACCTAGCTTCCTGATCCCTAAAATTGGGATGATGGTAATATTGATCTCAGCCTCATCCACCTCCTACAGGTGGTGATAGGAAAGGGTTTTGTGTGCTGAGGGCTCCTGGCTTTTGGGTGGGACGGGGGTGTGGAGGGGAGGAAGGTAGCCAGGAAAGAATTAGAAGCTAGAGAAATGACAATTTACTGGGCCCTTACTGGGGCAGACAGTGTTATGCCTTTCCACGTATTGAGGTATGTAATGATCATCACAGCTGTAGGAGAAGGGGCTGTTGTTATTCCCATTTTACAGGTGGGGAGATGGGCACAGAGAGGTCAAGTAACAAGGAAGGTCACACAGCACTTAAGTAGCTGAATCAAGGGGCGCCTGGGTGGCTCAGTGGCTTAAGCCTCTGCCTTCGGCTCAGGTCATGATCTTGGGGTCCTGAGATCGAGCCCCGCATCAGGCTCTCTGCTCCAAGAGGAGCCTGCTTCCTCCCCTTTCTCTCTGCCTGCCTCTCTGCCTACTTGTGATCTCTGTCTGTCAAATAAATAAATAAAATCTTAAAAAAAAAAAAAAAGTAGCTGAATCAAGGCTGATGCCCCAGGTCGATACTCTGAGCCCACTGCCTCCCGCTCAGGGGTAGAGTGAGTGAGAGGTGTCATGGGGGACCCTCTGCCCTCTTCGCCACTGCTCTCAACACCTTGCTTTTGTCCAGTTTGGAAGCAGGCTGGGCCTAAGGCCCAGAGAAGTGGGGGAGTTTCTGGAAGTACAGAAACTTGCAGTCACAGGGAGCCTAAAGCTGAGGTTGAGACAGAACAAGCAGGGTCACCATGTGCAGTTGGGCTGGTTGTTCACTGCACAAGGGAGCCCAGGCAAGTGGACTGAATGAAATCTGTGGGCTCATGCAGCTACATGTTTCTGAGGGGACTCTTTTTCTAATCAACCCAGAGCTGCTGTGTGGGTCATGTCTGCCCCCTAGGGAAACCCAGACTCCTTCAGAACCAAGAAAAGGGCAGGATGTGGGGAAGCAAACAGGATTGGGGGTGGAGAGGTTCCAGGCTCCAGACCTAGGAGACAGACTTATCAGAGCCAGACAGAGGAGGGAGGACCCCAGTCACTGGGGTGAGCTCCTATGAAAGCTGTCCAGACCCGCATTTCCTGGAAATGCTACCCCTAAAGCCCCTGGTGGAGGGTGTGTGTTTCAGTGTTTGTGTTTTCTTGCTGTAGGTTGTTGGGGCCAATCCGGCAAGGCTCAGTCCCCAGCCCTTACTAAATGGCAGTCCTCAGCAGGGAGCTATAGGGCCTTGTGCCTGGAGCCCTCATACCCAACTAGGGCCATGGCCATGCTTGGTCTGTGCAGCCAAGGTCACAGCTCTGTCCTGGGATTGGAGGCAGGAGGTGATTCCCTGGGGAGACTGGTGGCTGGAAGCCACCCCTGAGACGTGCTGGACCCCCTACTTGCTCTGCAGAGGCAAGGGCCATGAACTGAGCCCAGCTGTGAGCCCGGCTATGAGGTTGGTGAAGAGATCATTCACGCTGGAGGCTAAGCTTGGGTCTGAAAGGCTTTGTGGGGTGGGGGGGAGCAGCCTTGGTGGCTCCTGGTCCTGCTGCCTTCTGAATCCCACCTTCCTCATCCATAAAATGGGTCTAAGAGCCGACTCCATTTTGCCAAGCTGCCTGGAAGATCAGAGGCGATGATGTCTGTTAGGTGTCCTGCCTAGGATCTGGCAAGAACAGATGTTCAACATCTGTGAGGCCTCCCTTCTTCCTGAGTATCCGCGGCTGGGTGCGGGCAGCTGGCACCTGCATGAGGGCGGGTGCCCAAAACAGAAGCCTGGGCATTTGGGGGTTGCCTGTCGGGCTCCAGGTGGTGCTGGTGGGGGTGGGGACAACGCGACACGAGTCTTGAGTTCTCCCCAACCAGACTCTGGCCTGCGGGCTTGGCCTCGCCTGATCACCCCCCTCCTGTCTATCTAGAGGGACCTCGTTGCCCAGAGTCTGTCCCTAGAGGGACTCATGACCCTCTAAGGAAGTGACTCTGTCCTCAAAAATGTAGGTCAAATCCCATTATCAGAAATTTGTTCAGCTGCTCTGTCTGGCCTGCTGATCAGCTGAGCTCCAGCACATCGTGGAGGACAGCTGCTGTGGGGAGGGGACATCTTCCAGGTGGGGTCCTGCGTCTCTGGCTCCCCGCCATCTGCCACGACCCAGCTCATGTGGCTCATCTAGTTCCTCAAAGCCCTGTTCAGCTGGAACATTTACACTGCGCTCTTCGACTGTTCTGATTATGATTACTAGTCCTTGTGATAATGCCTTAAGACCGGCTTCCATCTAACCCTCATGACAACCCCATTTTACCAGTGGGGAAACTGAGGCTCGGGCCTTCTGATGCTTTTCCATTCAACATGTGTGTTGAGCTCCTGGGCCGGGAAGAAGATGGGCGTGTCGTGTGAAAAGTTGAATCGGTGATCAGAGACGTCCAGAACCCTGTGTGTGCTTAAAGGCCTAGGAGTAGAGGGGCCACAGCCCTCTGTGTGTTGCGGGGTGTGGGCTTTGCGGATGAGGAGGAGGAGGGGAAAGCCATGGGAGCAGATGGGGGTTCCAGAGGAGGGATTTAGGGTGACAGGTTAAAGGGCAGTGCTTGGACACTCGCATTTACTGGAGCATCTGAGAACCCCGAGGTCCTCAATCTCCCCCTTCCCAAGACTGTGATTCTAGGGGTCTAGGGTAGAGGCCTGGCGTCTGTATTTGTGATTCTGGGACTTCAATGGGATTTCTGCCTCCTTCCCTCTGTATCCCGAATCTGGTTGAGCCCAATATGGGGCATAAGCCAATGCCTAGGGGGTGGACGGGCTGTTGACAAGAGAGCCTCGGGTAGGGCAAAGTCACTGAAGCCAGCTGGCCAAGCTGTCGGGGCAGACGTGAACTCCAGCCCCGGGCTGAGATCTGACCCTGCACCTCCCCAGCATGGCCCTGGGCCAGTCACCTCCAAGTGTCTCTCCCTGAGCCTTGGCCTCCCATTTGTAAAATGAGCACCAGACGACCTGGGCGGGTTGAGATCCAATGAGCCAGGGCACGTGAGAGCCTGATGGCTGGGGAGCGAGAGGCAAGAGCGGGGCATGGAGAAGGGTGGGCCGGAGGCAGGGGATAGGAGGGGATCCCAGGGGAGGAACTGAGGAATAATGGGAAAGGTCAGGGGCAGGTCAGGGGCAGGAGGCGGACCAAGCAAGGAGTGTTTTGGCTTTGCCAGAACTCAGACCCTCAGGTGAGGGGTGTGGATGGGGATCTTAGGAGTCTGATGCCAGGAGGAGCCCCCGCCCCAGCTGCCTGGGGTACAGAGTTTCTGGGGACTGAAGCAGGTTTGCCTGATCTTTCTCTTCCTGCAGACAGGGGTTGTCCCCTGTAGACCTTGCCCAGCCTTCTGAATTCCCTCCCCTTCCTCCAGCACCTTTAGTGGCTCCCCAGCCCTCCCTGGGCCTGCCTCCTGTCGTGCCCAGCCCCCAGCCCCAGCAACAGCCGGTGCCCTTATCTGGCCTGGGCCCTGGGTCCTGCTGGGGAAGGCGGAGCCCCACCCAGGGTGGGCCTTTGCAGGTGGGGAAGAATGAGGCTGCGGGACGTGGTGGGGACAGGAAGGACCTCGTGTCTGCTTTTCCAACAGTCTGGGCTTTCCCCAGAGTGGGGGTCAGCTTGGTCTGCACAGAGATGGGGGAGGCTTCAGGGGTGAGCTTACTGACTTCCTGAGTGGTGGACATTCTGCTAGCATGAGGGCCGATGCAGCCAGAATTCTCCTGGCCCAGGATGACCCTCACGACCCAAGCCTGCTTCACAGCCTTGCGTCTCTCTGGGCTCATCGTACCATTTCCAGTGAGAAAACCTGAGGCCCAGGGAGGCTGCTGGATCATCTCTGAAGCAGCACAGTTTGAGAGAGTGGGCTCAGGGCAAGGGACCTGGACGGGCTGCTCCTCTGGGGGGCCAGTAGGGGCAGAGATGGGGGCTTATGAGCAGGGGTGGAGGCAGAGAGAACAAGTGGGTACAGACCTGAGGGCAGGGGAGGGCAGAGGTAGACCCGGCGAGGATGAGTGGGGAAGGCAGAGATAGACCAGGCCCAGGAGAGGAGAGGAGAGGGAGGGCAGGGACAGTGCAAGCCAAAGGCATGGGGTGGCAAGGGTACGGGTAATCCAGGCCAGGACAGGAAGAGGAAAGCAGTGACCCCTTGTCCTTGACGTTCTATTTCAAGTCTGGGGGCTTGGGATAGAGCTTGGAGCTCAGTCAGGCTAGGATGGGGTGAGTCAGTGTCCTTGGAGCTCAGAGGACTGCCTACCGAAGCTCTGACCCTTCACCCCACCTCAGCCCCCCTCTCTTAGGGCCTCTCATGGACACTGGGCCATTTTCATCTTGCTTCACCTTTGGGGTGAGAAGGCCTTGGAAGCTGATTCTGTAGGCTTGAATCCCAGCTCTACCACTTCTTAGCTGTGTGGCTTTGGGCAAGTTAGTTAGGCTCTCTGTCCTTCTGTCCTCTGTCCTCTGTCCTCCGTCTGCCAGAGGAGGGTAGCAAGGGCATCTGTCCCCCCTGGCTTGTGGTGAAGATCAAATACGATAATACTTGTATTTAGAACAGTGCCTGGTGCATAATAGCACTTAGTAAAAACGAGAAATCTAGGTGGTTGATAACGAAGCCAACTAGCACAGGCTATGAGTTTTCGTGACCTTGGGGCTCCCTTCTGTCCTGCAGCCCAGGAGAAAGGCAGCAGACAAAAGCCTCACACCTGCACAGCCCAGTGGTGGGACCCTCACCTGGGGGCCTGGGTTTCAGTCTTCTGAAATAAATAAGGGTGTGGAGAAGGCTCTAGTCCCTCTCAGGACCTTGATATGTTTCCCCGGGTCTTTTGTGATGAGACGGGACCTTTGGAGTGGGGACGCGAGAGCCCCCCTTATCCCCGGAGCTCAGACTCTCCTGCCCCTTCTTCTCTTAAGGTCACTGTTCCTCCAGGCACATGAGCTTCAGGTCTGGAGTCCCCACTCCCCGTGGAAGCTGGGTGCCCAGACCGGGTAGGGCAGCCATCTTGCTCAGACCTGGTACGTCGCCATGACAACCTGGAGCCTCCCAGCCCCACTGCAAAGGCCCCTTTGAAAAATTTATCAGGAAAACTTCCGTGTTTAAAAATTAACCATGGGATTGAAATATTAAAGATGAGCTGCTTTGGGTAAGGCAGAGGGCAATGGACTTGGGGGTAGAGGAGCCAAGTTCTTTCCTCCTGACAGGATAACATCTGCCCATCACTCCAGCTTCCAACTCTAACCCACACCACCCCGTCTGCAAAGTCCGAGCCTTCTCCATAGATTGAGGCTGGGCCCCGGAGGCAGGAGAGAGGAGCCCGGTTTATAGGGCCCGGGGGTCACCCTGCGCCCCATCTCCAGTTTGCCCCTTTTCCATGGTACTTCTGGGGGCTCCCTTGAGTCCTCCTGAGGGCAGAGCTGGCCCTGCCAACAGCAGGGAGGGCCTGACCTGAAGCAGTGGGCCCGCTGAACTGCCTTCCATCCCCGCTGCTCAGACAGGCCGGCCCTAGGGGGCTCCTACACCAGAGAGGGTGGGCTGGCACCCGCCTCCCATGCTGCTCGCCGGGCCATGGCTGAGGGTGGGCTGTGCCCGGGGATGCATACCCCTGCCCCTGCCCCCAGGAAAGGAACAGGGTCTCGGAGGAAGACGAGCTTTTTCTCGCCAAATCAATGGTTCCCTTAGCTGCTGGGCTGGGCCATCCCCTCCCCAGCGCAGCTCCTTGTTCTGAGGTTCCCTGGGTTGACTCCCCTCTGCCGTCCCCCCACCCCCCAGCCTGTCCACCTGGCCCAAGTGAGTTTCGTCATCCCAGCCTTCAACTCAAACTTCACTCTGGACCTGGAGCTGAACCAGTGAGTGTGGCCTTGAGCCTAGAAGGAAGGGCAGCAGGCGGGTGGGCAAGGCATGGCCTTGACCTGGGTGGGTGAGGAGATGGGGACAGGGCCGGGTCAAGGGACCTAGATCGGAGCTGGGGTGGGGCCCAAGACTGACCCAGCCCCCAGCACGGATCCCCCCTTCCTCCTGCCCCCCCACCCTGTCTGTTCCAGTCACCTCCTCTCCTCGCAATATGTGGAGCGTCATTTTAGCCGGGAGGGGACGACCCAGCACAACACCGTGAGTGCCTTTGGAAGGGGCCAGGGGAGGTGGACTGAAGGGACAGGTGGTCCGTGGAGATGGGATCCAAGGTATACTCTATACTTGGGTGGGCCCAGCCCCTTGGGACGCTCCGTCTCTCCCCATGGAGGCCCCAAGGGTTGGAGTCCGAGCGGCCCACTGCAGCGCCGACTCCCAGCCGGCCTCTGCCTGACTCCGAGGCTTTCAAGGACCCTCCCTGCTCCCTGCCCAGACTTTTCTCAGAGGTAGCAGTTGGGGAAATGCCATTCTTACTCAGCACCAAGGCCTTGGGAAGTCCTAGCTGCCTGGGACACCAGGATCCCAGCCCCAGAGGCCAGGGGCTTGAGCAAAGATGAATGAGTGTCTATAAATAGCCTCCTCCTCCTCCACCCCCCTACTAGCCAGCCCCCCCCCCCCGCCCCCTTACCAGCCAGCTCAGTAACTGGAGCACAAGTAATTCTTCAGGAGCAGGGAACGGGTGCTTGTTCCCTCTGACCCGAGTGCCCCTGCCCAGAGGACACATGGCACTCTTGGTTGCCCAGCCACAGATCGAGTCCGGGGGCAGTCCGAGGAGGCTGTGGTGTCTGTGAACACGCCCTGTATGCCCTTGTGTGAGTGCTGGGGCTGAGCCCGCAGCTCTCACAGACTCGGGGTGCTGGTTGGTGAGTGCTCAGAACAGTGCCCGGCCCCAGTGCTAGCTCTTCTTCTCAGAGGAATCTATGAACCCCACACCAGCCCCCCCAAATGCTGAGAACTGCGAATGTAGCCCAACTTCCTCATCTTGTAGGGGAGGGAAGGGGGCCCAGAGACTAGGCACTGTCCCAGGTGAAAGAGCAAACTAGGAGTGCATCCAGGGTAGGACCAGGCTCTCAATCCGCAGGGGGCACCCTGCCCACACCCAGCAGTCCCGGGGACCCTCAGCCCTCCTCCTGCCTTCATGTCTTCTCATGTTCTGCTGCTCCCCCAGGGGGCCGGGGACCACTGCTACTACCAGGGGAAGCTCCGGGGGAACCCTCACTCCTTTGCTGCCCTCTCCACCTGCCAGGGGCTGCAGTGAGTATGGGGGTGGTGGGAGGGGAAGGGAAGAGCCTTCGTCCCTGGCTCCCCTGGCTCGGGGATGCATGGTGGGGACCTGCGCCTCTCTCTGCAGTGGGGTCTTCTCTGATGGGAACTTCACCTACATCGTGGAGCCCCGCGAGATGGCCAGATCTCAGGAACCCCCCGAGGTGAGCCCCTCACGGTCCCCCTCCATACACTCCAGCTACGCATTTGTGCATCCCAGTGGTTTGTCCTAATGGCAGTCGCGCCTCCTCCCTTGGTAACCTCAGCCTTTCTGCCCTCCTCAGTCACCCCAGCTCTGGTTCCCTCCCTCTGTGCCCTCAGCTCCAATGTCCCTTCTGTCCCCCAAGTAACCTCCCATCAGGCTCCAGTGTCCTTTGCCCCTATCTCTCAGGGCGCCCCCAGGTCTTGACCCCGGAATCTGAGCATCTGGGAGATCAGATCCGACATGGGAGCTCTGGCCAGTTCTGGGTCACCCTGGGATGGGGTGGGGGGAAGGGCTGGAACTGTCCCCCATTTGGGTTCAGGAGCAGACCTGGTCGGCCCCCCCAAGAATTAATTCCCCCTCATTTCAGGGACCCCTTCCCCACCTCATTTACCGGACCCCTCTCCTCCCAGCCCCTCTCGGATGCAGAGAACCAGGTAAGGGTGGGAAAGTGGGGCTGGGGAGGGGGCCGGGTGTGCCCCCCTCACCAGTCCCCTCCCCCCAGGCTGCCTATTTGCTGCCCCTGCTCATTCTGCTCCTGTGAACCGGCTGAGGCTGAGAAGGAAAAGGCAGGTACGGGGGCCCGCACAGACCTCGGGCTGCAGAGACCCCAGGCTGTGGTCCAGAGCAGAAGGACACCCCATCCATGAAGGGGGCAAAGGAGGGCTCAGACCAATGTGGCTGGGGGCCAGGGTACCATGCCTGAGAGGAAGCCCCTCACCCCATTTCCTAATGCCTGTGTCTATACCCACCTGAAATACAGACAAACTGAGGCTGCCTGCCCTCTTACCAAGGCTGGGGGGGTGAGGAGGGGACCCCCACCAGTGGGGGGACTAGCATTATCCTTGACTGGAGTTCAGCACCCCCGAGTCTGCCTATGGCTTGGCCCCGATGCCGGGCATGGAGGGGACTGATCCCAAGTGCCCACCCACCGCCCAGGTCCGCCGGGGCCACCCTACTGTGCACAGTGAAACCAAGTATGTGGAGCTGATCGTGGTCAACGACCACCAGCTGGTAAGTTCTCAGCCTAGGGGCAACTCGGGGAGGGGGGCCAGAAGCACCCTGGCCCTGCGCCCACTCTCTTTCCTCCCAGTTTGAGCAGATGCGCCAGTCGGTGGTCCTCACCAGCAACTTTGCCAAGTCGGTTGTGAACCTGGCAGATGTGGTGAGCCACCCCCCCTTCCCTTCCCTCCCCTCCCTTGCCAGCGCCCCGCTGCACACATGCTTGGGGTGAGCTCTGGAGGGCCCTAGCAGCCCCTGATCCCTACTTCCTGGAGAGACAGACTGAGGCCCTCCTCCAGCCCTGTGCCCCCACCTTCCTCCTCTTCCCTCGGGGCCCAGATGTACAAGGAGCAGCTCAACACCCGCATCGTGCTGGTTGCCATGGAAACATGGGCAGATGGGGACAAGATCCAGGTGCAGGATGACCTCCTGGAGACCCTAGCCCGGCTCATGGTCTATCGGCGGGAGGGCCTCCCTGAGCCCAGCGATGCCACCCATCTCTTCTCGTGAGTCCCCCACGCCACCCGGGTCCCGCCAGCCTCTGCTGTTTGCTCACTCTGCGCCAGGGGCTCCTGCAGGGTCTGGGAACTGGGCTCACCTTGCACCAGCCCCCCAGCCACTTGCCACAGGCTGGGCATCTCCCCCTGTATCTTAGGCTGATTCATCTTTTTTCCAGTCCCCACTGATCTTCCTCCGCCTATCATCTCCCCTTTTGTCCCCTCTTCTCCTTTCAAACTGTCCCAGCATCCCTTCCTCAGGGACTCAGTGCTCAGATAGAAGAAAAAAAATCTGATAGAAGGTCCTTGTCATTAGAGATGATCTCATAGGAGCCTCTCACGTGGCTCCTGGGCTAACAAACCCAAAGAGAGGAAGGGGTTTGCCTCAGGAGGATGGGCTCCCCTCCCCCAGGAAGGGCTCTAGTGCAGGAGGCTCCGAAGTCTGCCCCTCTCAACCTAAGGAAGCCCCTGTGGGCAGGGCACGGGGTTCTCCTGACAACCCTCTCCCTTCCAGGGGCAGGACTTTCCAGAGCGCCAGTAGCGGGGCTGCCTACGTGGGGGGCATCTGCTCCCTGTCCAGGGGTGGGGGTGTGAACGAGGTGAGAGCTGTGGGGCATGGCTGGGGTGGGGGGGGCAAAGCAAGAGGGGCTGTGAAGGGCACGAGGGATGCAGACATCTGTGTGCTCCATCTTCCTCACCCCAAGTATGACAACATGGGTGCCATGGCAGTGACCTTGGCCCAGACGCTGGGGCAGAACCTGGGCATGATGTGGAATAAACACCGGAGCTCAGCAGGTATCAAAGGACACCCCATGCGGCCCCACGACCAGCCCAGACCCACTCCCAGCAACCTTAGAAGTGAAGAGGGTGTCCGTGGGAGGGGGGTAGTCCTCTGCCCTCCCTTACACCAATCCGCTCCCCTCTCAGGGGACTGCAAATGTCCGGACAACTGGCTGGGCTGCATCATGGAAGACACAGGGTGAGTTCTTGGGGACAGTCGAGGGCAGGGTCTTGGGCGAGGGGGAACCATAGGGAGCACTGGGCAGTAGTCTCGGATCCAGTGGCCTCAAGAGGCCTAGCTGTTGGGCCCAGTTTTCAGAGGACCCTGCCCAAGGAGACCAAGAGTGCCCAGCCGGACACAGAAACTGGCAGCCTGTAGTGTGCGCCGTGGCCACTGGGAGCCGCCAGAGCCTCACGTGGAGGCACCTTCTCCCCTCAGCTCTCCAACCTCCAACTCTGAGCCTTCCTGAGGTTTCGGGAAGGGGAAAGGAGCACCTCCCCTGTCCACTTCCACTTGATGGGCAGGCAGGAGGCTGATCGTACTGTTGCCGGGCACATAGATCCTCAGGCTCCTCGAGATGGTCACCGAGTCCCCCTGTGCACCCCATCCCCAATCGAGAAGGGGCGAGAGCGGCGGGGCTCAGCAGCTCGGTCCCCTGACTCTCGCCCAGGTTCTACCTGCCTCGCAAGTTTTCGCGCTGCAGCATCGACGAGTACAACCAGTTTCTGCAGGAGGGAGGCGGGAGCTGCCTCTTCAACAAGCCCCTCAAGGTACCAGCCCCAGGGTGGCGATGTGGGAGTGAGGCTTGGGCAAGGTCCCCGCCAGACTCCCGACACCGCTTCCCCGCCCAGCTCTTGGACCCGCCCGAGTGTGGGAACGGCTTCGTGGAGGCGGGGGAGGAGTGCGACTGTGGCTCGGTGCAGGTGAGAGACGGGGGCGGCGCCAGGTGCGGGACGGGGGCGCGCCAGAGAAGGTCTGGGTGAGGAAGGTCAAGGCTTACCCACCTCCCTCCCCTTGTCCCCGCATCCCTCAGGAGTGCAGCCGGGCGGGCGGGAACTGCTGCAAGAAATGCACCCTGACTCACGACGCCATGTGCAGCGACGGACTCTGCTGTCGCCGCTGCAAGGTGAGGGGCACCTACCGCCGGGACGGGATGGAGGCGGTAGCAGGAGGCCTGGCTGCGGACTACCGGATAAGGAGCGGGACTTAGGGAGGAGGAGCCGCTGGAGGCGGGGCACATGTAGGGGCGGGACTTAAAGCGAAGAAAGCGCCAATGGAGAGGGAGAAGGGCGGGGCGTGCGCCCTAAGGGCCTGTTGAAGGCGGAGCTATGAGAAACGGGGCGGGGCACCTACCCAGAGGCGGTGGGAGGGGCGGGACCGTGGGCCGGCCTGGGGGCGGGGCTGTCTGGGCCGGCAGGGGGCGGGGGCGGGGCGAGGAGGGGCCGGGCTTCCGTGGCGAGGCTTCAGGGGCGGGCCTCGGGGAAAGCCGGCGCGGAGTCCGCGGTTCTGGGCTGAGCTGCGAAGCATCCCCTTCCCAGTACGAGCCGCGGGGTGTGTCCTGTCGAGAGGCCGTGAACGAGTGCGACATCGCGGAGACCTGCACCGGGGACTCCAGCCAGGTCCGTCCAGCGCAGCCGCCCTGAGGGTCCCCGGGCGAGGCAACCCCGATCCTTATGGGTTTGGCTCCGCGGTCTATTGTTATCTGCGCCCCTCCGCTCTGCTGCTGGCGTCGCCGCCGCTGGTCAGCCTCGTTTTCCTCGCCTGTGAAACGAGTTCTTCATGCCTCCTGGTTTTGCTCCTAACGTCATTAAATCAGAATCAGAATAGTCCGGCTGGGGTTCCAAGGGCCTGGAACGGGGTTGGTGTGCGCTCGGGGTCAGAGTGTATAATATTATTAGTTAACATCTCTTAAGTCCTCAATACGTGGCATTAAGTTCTCCCAGCCCTGTGAAGTAGTTACAGGAAACAGGGAGACTGGAGAGGCTATGGGACTTGCCAACCTGTGTGGTCTGAGTTCTGAGCCAGACCTCTTGTCCTTGACTTGGAAGAGCCCTGTACTACTATGAGCCCCATGAGAAGGCATTTGACAACCCTTCATCTTCAACTCTCAGTCCTGGGGCTGCTCTGCTCAGACCAGCCCCTCTGTCCACAGTGTCCCCCTAACTTGCACAAGCTGGACGGTTACTACTGTGATCATGAACAGGTATGACGGGGCCCCTCCCCCTCTGGACATCTGGCTCAATAATGATCTTTTGACTTCTATCCATTCTGACCACTCAGTGTCTCAGCCCCTTGTCTCCTGTTTGCACCTTAGGGCCGCTGCTATGGAGGTCGCTGCAAAACCCGGGATCGGCAGTGCCAAGCCCTTTGGGGCCATGGTGAGTCTTTGGCTAGGGGAATGGGAGAGGAGACACTGGAGGACCCAGAATCAAGAGGCTGGGGAGGGGTAAGTTCTGATAAATAACCTCTATCAAGTGTGTGGCTCTCAGGATCTCAGTGACCCAGCTAGATTGGGGGTCAGGTCAGAGTGCTGGAGATGCAGGCCTGAGGTCCTGGGGTGGGTTCCGGGGTGAATGGGTGACACCTGGCATCATCTCCTTACAGCGGCTGCCGATCGCTTCTGCTATGAGAAGCTGAACGTGGAGGGGACAGAGCGTGGGAACTGTGGGCGCAAGGGGTCAGGCTGGGTCCAGTGCAATAAACAGTGAGTTGCTAAGGCTCCTGGTTGGCCTCTCCAGCTCTGGGACCCAGAGGGTTTTGTTTTTTGGTTTTTGTTTTCAGAGTTGGGACAGCAGGTTCTAAGACAAGCCTGGGAGTCCCAGTGGAGAAAATGGGAAAATTCAGGTGGTAGGGAGAGGGCAGGTTCAAGTTCAGTAGTAGTAGTAGCAGTTGAGTCGGAGGTCAGACTTGGGGCTCCACTGTCATCACGCTGCCCCAACAGGGATGTGCTCTGTGGCTTCCTCCTCTGCGTCAACATCTCTGGAGCTCCTCGGCTAGGGGACCTAGGGGGAGACATCAACAGTGTTACCTTCTACCACCAGGGCAAGGAGCTGGACTGCAGGTATGGGCTGAGACCATGCCTGGGGAGGGGCAGCTTGCAGCCATGATGGGGGTGGGCGAAGGGCTGAAGCTGGCTATGCCGGTTCCCCAGGGGGGGCCATGTACAGCTGGCTGATGGCTCCGACCTGAGTTACGTGGAAGACGGCACAGCCTGTGGGCCCAACATGCTGTGCCTGGATCATCGGTGCCTGCCAGCCTCGGCCTTCAACTTCAGCACCTGCCCTGGCAGCGGGGAGCGCAGGATCTGCTCCCACCACGGGGTGGGTGCCTGGAGGCCAGGGGTGGTGGGAGAGGGTCCTGAGAGGGGACAGCCCACCCTCCCACCGCTCACCTCTACTGGCCCCACCCCACCTCTAGGTCTGCAGCAACGAAGGCAAGTGCATCTGTCAGCCAGACTGGACAGGCAAAGACTGCAGCATTCACAACCCCCTGCCCACATCCCCCCCCACAGGGGAGACAGAGAGATACAAGGGTGAGGCTGGAGCTGGCCGGGGTGGGGCTCTGTCTTTCCCCTTCTGCATGCCTGTCCCTGCCAACCGAACCCCACTCTCCTCCCCAGGTCCCAGCGGCACCAACATCATCATCGGCTCCATCGCAGGGGCTGTCCTGGTTGCAGCCATCGTCCTGGGAGGCACGGGCTGGGGATTTAAGTAAGAGACACACACATGCACGTGTGCCCCCCATCCCTCGGTGTTTGGGGGGTATCAGAACCCCAGACTGTTGGAGCTGAGGGGCCTCCCTGAGAAGTTAGCTAAGCTGGAGCTCACACATCACAATCCGAGCCAGCCACATGGTCTTGTTTTGCTCACATTTCCAAGACATTAAAAAAAAAAAAGCAAACAACCAAAAACACCAAAAGATTTTACATTAACAATCCTGATTCCCAGCTTCTCTTGCAAAAGGAGAAGACTGGGCCTCAGTGCATCCCAGCACGGTGGAGAGGAGCCGAGCAGGGGCTGGTGGGAACTGGGTGTGCCCTCTGTCCCTAGGCCCCACCTGGCCCACAGTGGTCTGTGGGCATCTGGGTCTGGGGCCCTCGAGCTGGTTTAATGCCTTCACGGTGCAGAGGAGGGACCTGCCAAGTCAGGACTCAAACCCAGGCATCTCTCCCTAGGCCTGTCATTAGTGAGCTGGTCCTGGGGACCCTGGCCCATGTTTGGAGCCAGGAGTCTCATGGGAGCCAGGAAGGCCCTCCCTGAGAGAAGGGCAAGGTCACAGATGGCTCCTTTTCCTTTCTCTCTCTGCCTGTCCTCTCCTTGGCTCCTTGAAGAAACATCCGCCGGGGAAGGTACGACCCGACCCAGCAGGGGGCAGTGTGACGCCAGCCACGTCATCCCTCCCGCTGTCCCTGTCTCCTCCATCTCATTCGTCACCTCACATTCTGTTGATGGGGAGCTGGGGGCTGATTCCCCCACCCCTGCTGTCACTGCTGTCACTACAGGGGTGGGAGAGCCCCGCTCCCGGAAGAAAGTCCCCAGCCTGCCCTTGCCCCTTTCTCCTGCCCACCTGCCCTCCCAGGCCTTGGTCCATTTTCTCCCGCCCTTCCTATTGCCAGACCACCACTGTCCAGGTGGGCCCTGGAGCTGTGTCCCCCGAAGCCCCCTTCTCCCGGGAGGGGAGCCTACCTCTGCGTCCCATCTGTTTTGTCTTCCATGTCACCGCTGTCTGAACTCCCACCAGATCCCCTCCCTGGCCAGCCTGGGACTTGCTGCCTCTAGGGCCCAGCACTGACCTCCCAGGGCCCCAGCTCAGGGGCTCTCCCTCTGGGCCCTGCCTCACCTCCTCCCCTGATGCCCCCTCTCCATTCCAGGTCCGGAGGGGCCTAAGTGCCACCCCCCTCCCTCCGAGCCAGGCGCCCACCGTCTCTCCGCCCTGAACCACGAGGCTGCCCCCTGCCCAGCCATGGAGGGAGGCACCATGCAAATGTCTTCCAGGCCCAAGCCCTTCAACTCCTGGCCCCATGGTGGGGGGGGGCGGGGGGAGGGTGTTGGGGGGTGTGTGGCCCTCCCTGCCCTTCACTCCACCAGGGTGGACCGGGCCTGGGGCATTTCCGTCACGGTCCACTACCCCACCTCATGCGGCTTTGGCCTCGCACACCAACTCTCCCTGTGTGAATGTAGCTTTCATGGTCACTGATTGCCACAGTAAAAGGGATACCCCCCCCCAGTGGGCAGGGCCTGGGACGGCCCCTCCTCAAAACCAGGCAGCTGGGACCAGGGTTTTAGCTCTCTGGGACTTAGGGGGAAGGGGCTGACATCTACATTTTTTTTTTTAACTGAATCTTAACTGATGAATGTAACTTTGGGGATGCTGGGGCGAGGGAGGTTGTGGGGATATTTTGACATTTGTGTGGGAGGGACCGGAGGAACTGAGACATAGCCATCCCCCGGGACCCTCCCCGGGGATGATCACACTTGGAATCCTCTCATTGAATATAGCCGTCCCCAAGCCAGACAAGGGCTGGGCCCGTGCCCCGTGGCCCAGCCCTACTGAGCTTGGAGAGAAGAATGAGTGCTGACTCAAACCAAAGCTGCCTGTTCTGTGCCCAAGGCCTCGGTTATGGGCACAACGACCACACGCCCCAGATTGTCTTCAATTTCAAAATTACCATCCTGCTATCCCTGGCAGGACGCATGTATTTGGGGATCTAGAAAATCTAGTCCCTGATATAAAATAGCACCCACCCCCCTTTCAAGAAGGTTGATTCTGGGGCAGACTCAGGGTTTAGGTGCCCCCCAGCATGGCCTAGGGGTCCCGGGCTGGACCATCTTCCCAGAGAGGACTCTCCCAAGCAGGAAAGGCCAGGGGTGGCCCAGTGACTGGAGGGTTAGGGGTTTTGCCTGTGATGTACAAGAGGAGGTAAGCAAAAAGGCAGGTCTCCTATCTGATCTTCGGCTTCTAGAAAAGTCCTCAAGGCCCTGTCAAAACCATTCTGCTCCTTACCCCATTCCAGGGCTGAGTAGTAAGTTTACAGTTGTTCTCCCCCTTCCATCCTCTCATCCCCACTGCAGCTGAGCCTGACAGACAGGCTGAGGCCGGGCCAGAGTCCTCAGACCCGTCCCCGGCCTACCCCTGTGACCCATGGGACAGTGGCGCCTCGGCTCTACTGCTTACAAACCAGCTGGCAAGGGCAAGATGAGGGTCAAGCTACCTTATGGATGAAAGCCACAAATGAGCGGAGCCCCTCTCCCCAGGAACACCCCTTCCAGACTCAGCAGGGGTTTCTGGACACCCCAGGGACTTTGAACTGCCGGTTTCGTCCAGTCCCTCTGTTTCTGGGGCCCCTTTGAAGAGGAAATGGTTCCCTGTTTATCTGCACCACCCCTCAGGGCAAACAGGACTGAGACCCATTGATACCCTTTTGGGTGGCTGGATTCAGCTACAGTGGAGTCCTCAATACTGAGCTCCAGCTGGCACTGCCCAAGAGAAGGGGGTGGGTGGGGCGCCCCCAGGCCAGTCTGGCTCCGCCAGCCCCACGCGCTGGGGCAGGAGGGGAAGGGCTGGCTTGGGCGCTGCTGCCGCTGTTCTCTAAGGCGTTCTCCGCTGATACATGGGCACACAGCCGGTGGTACCTCTGGCACAAGCATTTGGATCCACATCTCCGCGCAAGTGTGAATACCTCTGCACGTGCAGACAGGCCTGTGCGCGCACACGTGTCGGGGGCGGGCGAGAGGATGTGGAGGGCTGGAGACTTCCTGTGACCAGTCCACCCGGCTCCCAGCTGTCTACATCCTCCCGCCCCGCCCAGGCAGCGCCCGGGGAGGAGGGGAGGCTGCACTGGCCTGGGCCTGGAAAGCTCCATACAGCATCCTGTAAATATGTCATCTGGGGCTCGGGGCGGGGAGGCAGGGACAGGGACAGGGACATCAATTAAAGATCATGTCCTGGGGCTTCCATGGAGCTCACACCAACGTGCGTCTCCTTTCTGTAAACGATGGCGCTGTGACTCGGGACCCTTCCCCATCCTCCCTGGCCCTGGAGGAAACAATGTCTGCAGCGATGGAGGTGGGAAGGGAGCACCCAAGACCGGGCACTGGGAGTCTGGGACGAAGTGGTGTACTTTTCTGTTCCTGGCCAGGAAATAAGCGATGATGGGTGGAGAGCCAGCCCTTCCGCTTCCTCAGCTCTCCCAGCGAAGATAACTGCCTTCCTCTGGCTTGGGCAAAGTGGAAGGGGAGGTGATAGGAAGCATCTTTCTCAAAGCCAGGAGACCCAACTTCCATTTTATGGTTACAGCCAGAGGAGTCCCTCCTCGGCACCCAAGAGGTTTCAGAAAGCTGGATAAAACTGCTAGTCTGGTCCCAGGGCACTTGCTCTTCGGCCTGCGGAGAATATTCTGTTTGTCATTTCTGCGCCTGGGGCAGCAAGGGACTGAGCTCCGCCAAGGCTCAGAGCCCCTCCCACGCCCGGGGGAACCTATTCTTCCCATCTTCCCCTTCAGAGGCTTTGGGTCTGGAGGTATCTGGCTTTGGAAGCCAGGCAGGTTCAGGGGGAAGATAAGGTAAGAGGTGGGGGCAGAGAATGAAAGCCAGGTAAGGGAGAGATAATGGGAGCAAGAAAAAGCAGGGGTCAAGCGCCTGGAAAGAGCAGCCGGTAGCTGGGGAGCGTAGCCCCATTCCCAAAGGGGTGGGTCTCCCGGGAGCACCCTAGTACACATGCAGAGACAGCAGGATTCGGAGCGGCCTGGATTCCTGGTCTGCACCCTGTTCGGAGTCCCCCAGGATATCAGGAACATGCGCCTCCCATCTCCACGCCCTGGAAGTCCAGGCAGCCCAGCCGGAGCCCGTCTCCAACTCACAGTCCCTGGCTGTCTGCCGTCTAGGCTTGCCCCATCTGCTCTGGGTGTCGCCTCTCCCCTCTCCTTCCTTATGCCCACTCCCTCCTCGCTCCCCCGTCTGTCCTGACCTTCAGACTCTGATGGGTCACACAGCTGAGCCTTCAGGGGATGAAAAATGTGGCTTCTGGCAGAGGGCATGGGTGAGGCTTGTCACAGGTGACTCGTGAAGGTCAGGGCACAGTTACTCTTGACACCCGCTTCTCAGCCTCAGGCCACACCCCGGAGCCCCAGGAGTTACCTGGGTGGACGTCCAGAGGAGCGGGAGGCTGCGGAGCAGAGCGGGCATTGCGGGGCAGTGGGAATACCAGGGAGGTGGCCTCAGCCCTCTGCCACAGGGCTGCCCTCTAGATGCCAGCACGCCCCTCCCATCGCCCCTCTGCCCGGGGCTAGAATGGAACACAGGATGGAATGGAACACCAGATCCGGTCCAAACAGATCATCTGAAAAAGTACTTGCTTTGAGGTTACAACATGTCACAGGACATGTCTGGCAGAAAATTTCCCCAGGAGTGTGGAGTGGAACCAGAAATTCAAATGTGCTATGAAGGCCACTATTGTAAGAATTCCCAGGTGTATGTTTTTGATCCTTCGAGGGGATCACCACCCCAGGCTGCCTCTGTCGCACCTCCCTAAAGCAGCACTCACCTGTTCAGGATTTCTAGATGGATCGTGGGTCCAGATTTCAGTTCCCAGCTCTACGTGTGGGCCTCCTGGTGCCCTCCTGAGTTGAACGTGGCCGTGGTGGACAGCTGGGGTCACAAAGTTCACCCTGTGCCATGCAGGGGCTCCGAGTGTGTCTGCCGAGTTGAAGGAATGATTCTAGATTCACTGTGGCTCATCCCAGTGTCTAAACCGGTTTGTCCAATAGAATAAAGTGCACGGGGGCGCCTGGGTGGCTCAGTGGGTTAAAGCCTCTGCCTGCTGCTCAGGTCATGATCCCAGGGTCCTGGGATCAAGCCCCACATCGGGCTCCTTGCTCGGCAGGGAGCCTGCTTCCTCCTCTCTCTCTGCCTGCCTCTCTGCCTCCTCCTCATGATCTCTGTCTGTCAAATAAATAAAAAAAATCTTAAAAAAAAAAAAAAGAATAGGGATGCCTGGGTGGCTCAGTTGGTTAAGTGGCTGCCTTCGGCTCAGGTCATGATCCCAGCGTCCTGGGATCGAGTCCCACATCGGGCTCCTTGCTCGGCGGGGAGCCTGCTTCTCCCTCTGCCTCTGCCTGCCTCTGCCTGCCTCTCTGTCTGTCTGTGCTCGCTCTCTCTCTCTCTCTCTAACAAATAAATAAATAAAATCTTAAAAAAAAAAAAAGAATAAAGTGCACAGCCCACAGAGGCAAGCTACACATGCATCTTTAAAGATTTTTTTTTATTTTTATTTATTTGTTAGAGAGAGAGAGAGTGAGCACAGGCAGACAGAGTGGCAGGTGGAGGCAGAGGCAGAGGGAGAAGCAGGCTCCCTGCCGAGCAAGGAGCCCGATGTGGGACTCGATCCCAGGACGCTGGGATCATGACCCGAGCCGAAGGCAGCTGCCTAACCAACTGAGCCACCCAGGCGTCCCACATGTGCATCTTTAAATTATCTAGTAACCCCATTAAAAAGAGAAACAGGTAAAGTTAGTATCAATACAACGTACCAAATTAAATATGACCAAAATATTCTCATTTCAACATGTAATCAACATAAAATGATCACTGAAATATTACATGGGGTTTATTTTGTTTGTTTTTTTGTTTTTGGTGCTAAGGTTTAGAAATCAGGAATGTATTCTGGACTTAGAGCACCGGTCAGTCTAGGCTAGCCACATTTCAAGAGCCACATGTGGCCAGCGGCCACCATATTGGACGGCACAGGTCTAGACCAGAAGTATGAAGTTGTACTGTTTCAACCCAGGAAACTTTGAAAGAAGGCAAGGCCAGAAGAGAGGAAATCAGTGAGGGCAGGAGAGACCAGGATGGGCTGTAGAGGACAGGAGCTCCTTCAAACTCGGAGGTGAGGGGGCAGCTAGGATGACCTGGGCAGGACTGGGCAATTTTAACTTAATCTTGGTGAGAGAGCTAGATGTGTCCCACCCTAAAAGCGGCTCTGGCTCCCAGAACGAGCTGCAGATAAAGTGTGATTTCTATCCCGCCTTTCAGAAGGGCAGCGGAAGCCCAGGGGCAGCCCAGGCCTGAGGCTTGGTGCCCAGGAAGCCTCTTGCCAAAACCACTTCGTAGGCGAGGGCTGTCAGCCATGGCTCGAGCTTCAACTTCTGGCCTTTGAAGCTGGAGATTCATTCTCATTTAGTGAGAAGCCACAGATACAGTCAGGGAGTGAGATCTGCACCCCAGCACTCCCCCCCCCAAGACCCTGACACCCTCTGCACCTCTGACCCGGGGCCCCAGCAGCTGTGGGGGTGCCCCAGGCCTCCAGGGGTTGAAAGCAAAAGCAGGGAACAGGCGATGTCCCTGCCCTGTGCCTCAGCAACCGCTAGGGTGTCCCCCAAGAGATCTTTAGATCTTGCAACCTGAAAGAGGGGGTGCCTTGGCAGCGGGGGTCCTGGGGGGCTGGTCATCACCTGGGTCTTTGGGAGAGAAGTGTCTCCCTGCTCTGGGAGAGTGACCAGGCTGGGGAGCCACGGATAACATCGTCCATGCCGCGCTCGGCAAGAGCCTTCTGCTTGGTCACACGCCGCCCTGCAGGTCCACTGTGAGGGGACAGGGTGCCCCACCCCCCGGTGTTCCAGAATGCTGACAGGCGGCCCCTAATGCCTGACAGCCCTTCGCCCTTGCACACAGCCCTTCACGCAGTACATCTGACCACCAACTGAGACCGAGCCTGTCCCCGAGTTCAGTATACGTGCGGGCTCCCAGCTGCCTTCTTGAGCAATGCTTCAGTTGGGCTCTGGAGTGTTCTGTTTTGGTTTTGTTGTTGTTAAAAGATTTCATTTATTTCTCAGAGAGAGAGAGAGCGCGCACGAGCACAAGCAGGGGGAGCAGCAGGCAGAGGGAGAAGTAGGCTCCCCGCAGAGCAGGGAGCCTGATGCAGGGCTTGATCCCAAGGCTCCAGGATCATAACCTGAGCCAAAGGCAGTTGCTTAACCAAATGAGACACCCAGGAGCCCCTCGTTTCGTTTTTCTAAGATTTACTTATGTATTAGAGAGAGAGCGCATGTGGGGGGCAGGGGAGAGGCAAAGGGGAGGGAGAGAGAGAGAATCCCAGACCCCACACTGAGCATGAAGCCCCACGCGGGGCTTGAGCCCACAAACCTGAGACCATGACCTGAGTGGAAATCAAGAGTAGGCTGCTCAAGCGACCGAGCCCCCCAGACGTCCCACTGGGCTGCAGAGTGTTAACCGCTGCTCCCCTCACTCCCACCCTGACCCCTCATGCCGGGTCCTGGCTGTCAGCCAGTCTGAACCCCTGCCCACTTGGCAGCCTGCAGGCTTCCTGACAAGTGTCTGACCGGATGCCAATCTCTGTTCCCCAAGAGCCGTCTGCTTCTCCCAGGCGGCTGTAGTGCCCACTTGGGTTCAAAAATAAGCTCCCTGTCCGCTCTCTCCAGCCTGACCCCCGGAACGGCTTCCAGGTTGAGCCTGGTCCTGGCTGCCACTGCCCATAAGGTTCCACCATCATTCCACTGCGAGGAATGTGTCCACTGTTTCCGCCGAGCACAGCCCGAATGGAGATCGTTCTAGAAAAGTCCATCCTTTTCCATCCTTAAAAACAAGACCACCAGGGTGCCTGGGTGACTCAGTGGGTAAGCCTCTGCCTCTGCTCAGGTCATGATCCCAGGGTCCTGGGACAGAGCTGCGGATCAGGGTCTCTGCTCAGTGGGGAGCCTGCTTCCTCCTCTTTCTCTCTGCCTGCCTCTCTGCCCACTTGTGTTCTCTGTCAAATAAATAAATGAAATCTTAAATAAATATATATAAATAATTGAATAAAAAATAAAATAAAAAGTAATCAATTTCAAAATTAATTAAAAATTTTAATTTTAAAAATCAAATTAAATAATTATTTTAATAAAATTTAATTTAATTTAATTTAAATTAATTTAAAAATAAATAGGGGCGCCTGGGTGGCTCAGTGTGTTAAAGCCTCTGCCTTCGGCTCAGGTCATGATCCCAGGGTCCTGGGACAGAGCTGCGGATCAGGGTCTCTGCTCAGTGGGGAGCCTGCTTCCTCCTCTTTCTCTCTGCCTGCCTCTCTGCCTACTTGTGATCTCTCTCTGTCAAATAAATAAATTTTTAAAATCTTAAAAAAATAAAAATGAATAAATAAAAACAAGACCACCACGACAAAAATAGCCCGTGGCCGCCAGCCCCACGTCTTCAGAGCCACACCTGTTGATAGAATCGCCGCATTTCCTCAGGGCCCATCCAGTCCTCGGAGCAAAGAGTGGAGGTTGCCAACTCGGAATCCAGCTCCTTCTCTGCCCCATCATCCGGATCCTGGCAATGGCCACCTCTGGGCCTGCCCTCTCCAGTCCTCCCTCGCCGCCCCCCCTCAGCTCTGGCTCACCTGTTTGCCCCCTCCTCCCTCTCCAGCTCCTCTCAGGGCCATGCTCACCTCTCGGCTCCAATGTCTTTCGGTTCCTTGACAGGGTTCTTGCCCTCGGAACTTCTCCCCATTTACAGCTTCATCTCTCACTTTACCTGGCTAATCCCTATTCTACCTTTCGCTCTCGACTTATTTTATTTCTTTTTTAAAGATTTTATTTATTTATTTTTGCAAGTGAGAGCAAGCATGAGCAGCTGGGTGGGGCTGGGGGCAGTGGGAGAAGCAGGAGTCCCGCTGAGCTGGGATCCCGATGGGGGGACTCGATTGATCCCGGGACCCTGGGATCATGACCTGAGCCAAAGGCAGACGCCTAACTGACTGAGCTACCCAGGTGCCTCCTAGCTCTCAGTTTATGTCATTTGCTCCATAAGGCCAGCCTGGCTTGGGTGTTCCCTGAAGGCTCTCCAGCACTCCCGAGGTCATGAAGGGTGAGCCAGCTCGGGTTTTTACCATATTCCCATCACGTGCAACACTCACAGGGCTCAATCAATGTTTGTCGAAGGGGGGCCATCCAAAGACTAGAGCAGGCTGGCGGGTTGTGTGTTGGGTTAGAAGAAAAAAGAGAAACATAAAATTGGGCCTGAACATCGGGCTGGCTCCCTATTGTTCTTGTTTAACTGGAGTTTAATCTGGAATTTGAGTGATCTTTGGGGTGTGGAGGCAAAAAGTTTCATTTGAGCCTGTACCCCACGGCATGTGCTCACAGTGGAAATTTCTTCCTTTCTCTTTTCCTTCCTTCCTTCCTTCCTTCCTTCCTTTCTTTCTTTCTTCCTTTTTTCAAGATTTTATTCATTTGTCAGAGAGAGAGAGAGAGCACAAGCAGAGGGAGGAGCAGGCTTTCTGCTCAGCAAGGAGCCCGATGTGGGACTAGATCCCAGGACTCAGCCAAAGTCAGATGCCAACGGACTGAGCCACCCAGGTATCCCGTCACCGTAGAAATTTCTTTCCCAATGCACAACAGAAAGAAGAATTGACTTGATGCTGTTAAAAAAAGAAAAGAAAAAAAAAAGAATTAGGAGTATATTTGCAAATCCACCCCCCTCCCCAACTAGCTTCCCTTGTTAGCCTTCCCAGATGGATCCATGGAAACCTTATGCTTCCAGGCAGCCCCTGTCTATGAGGCCCCAGCCGAGTGCTCCCTGGGGGGCCAGGCACTGGGGCAGCAGCTCCCCTAGTCCTCACTCACCACCACTAGCCCCACGGCACAGATAAGCGTACCGGGCCTTAGAGGACGCGCCCCCTTGAACCCACTGTTTCTGTAGCACTCACCTGCCACTCTCGCTTTTATGTGACGGTCCTATTTTCTGCAGCATTCTGAAGCCCCCCGCCAGTCTCATTCTCTCCCTGAATCTTCCCCAGGGCCTCTCTACACAGGACCACCTCGCACAGCCTCGTGGTTGAGGGCACGACACCCTGCGCTGTCCCCGTGGCCCAGAGCGAGGGACAACAGGTCTGCGGCTCCAACACCAGGGCCAACCGCTCCCTTCAAAGGACTTTTATGGGTTCTTCCCCTTTCTGAGCCTCTCATAAACGTCAAAGATTTAGTGTTTATTTGCTAAAATACTTGCCCAGCATCTCTAGGAGCTTAAGGAGAAAGAATCAAAGATGTGAAGAAAAAGAATTTAGTGACCGGTGTTGTTGCAAAGGGAATGGAGACTGAAATCCTGCTTATTCAGACAGAACTGCAGGATCTAGAGGCGAAGGAGGGGAACAGTCCTTGAAGTCCGTGAAGTCCGTGGGGGCAAGTCTCCTCTTCCTCAGGCTTAACGTCCTTTGGATTCAAGTGCTCCTCATTGTCTTACCTGTGCTGCCATTGTCTTCTGGGTACCCCCAACCCGCCCAGACACAGAGAGAAGCCCAGCGTGCTGTGCCCAGCAGAACCAGAGCCGTGGGCCGGTCGCCTTCGTGGACAAAGAATCCTATTTCTACCCAAGTAGTAACTGTGCCCCCATCAGACCACATCAGCAAGGTGCGTTCATCCGCCTTCTTCTTACTGTGATTTGGCCTAAATCTGTAGACATAAAATCTGAGAAAGTTGTTATTTTTTAAGATTTCTAAAAATTTCTTTTATTTTCATTTTAATTTTTTAAAAGATTTTATTTATTTATTTGACATAGACACAGAGAGAGAGAGGGAACACAAGCAGGGCGAGTGGGAGAGGGAGAAACAGGCTTCCTGTGGAGCAGGGAGCCCGATGCGGGGCTCGATCCCAGGACCCTGGGATCATGACCTGAGCTGAAGGCAGAGGCTTAACGACTGAGCCACCCAGGCGCCCCAAGAGTTTACTTTTAAATAATCTCTAACCCAACGTGGGGCTCAATCCCATCACCCCAAGCTCAAGAGTCACATGCTCCACGCCAGGTGGAGCACGCCAGGACAAAGTTCTTTGAACGAAATTTAATGTAGCTTTTCGTTTCTAGGAAGGTACCAGAGACTGCATGTCAGTCCTTGTTGGGAGAACTGACTACATGGAGAAACTAGAAGCTGTGCTTGGAGAGACAGCAGAGGACCCCCCATTAAACATCTGCAAGCTCTTTCCTTTTGCTACCTGCAAAGTCCCTTTGGGGAGGTGATCTCTCTTGTTCTCTTGGAAACATGGAGCCAGGCGAGGCCGTGTTACTGGGGGCTGGAAATCCGAAGCTGAAGGTGGGCCCAGCTGTGCCGCCGCCATGGGTCGTTGACACAGTGAGGCGGGCGCACACGTGTAGGTGTGAGGTGAGGGAGAAAGCACCACGCTGAAAGGCTTACAAGGTGACCCCTTCCGTGCTGGCTGCGATCCGCACAGGAAAAAACTTGTGGGAGAATTTGCAGAAGTGGAGCAGTGGCTACACGGGGGAGAAACGCTGCTGGGAAACGGGATGTAGGGATTTTTATTTTTCATTCATTTAACACACATTTTGGTGCCTGGGCGGCTCAGTTGTTTAAGCGTCTGCCATCAGTTCAGGTTATGATCCCCGGGTCCTGGGATGGAGCCCTGCATCGGGCTTCCTGCTCAGCGGGAAGCCTGCTTCTCCCTCTCCCACTCCCCGCATTGGTGCTCCTCTGTCAATATAAATAAAAAATCTTAAAAAAAAAAAAAAAAGCATTTAACACGTTTTGGTTAATGGCCACCAGGCTGCTTCCTCAGGGTTTCCAGAGCCAAGTCACAGGCGACCCCACCGCTGGAGGCCTGGGAGAGTCCCCGCTGGGGGAGAATGTGTGGTCAGAGGCTGCTTCCACCTGCCCCCAACTCCCACACTGGCCCCCAGGTGGGCGGACTCCCTGTTCTGGAGATCCAACATGGTGGCCGTGGATGGGAGAGTGGACTTCCTGCAAAAGAAGCCTGTGCCCCAGTATCCCGAGTGCATCTTGGAGAGACCCGTGTAGCGGGGGATGGCTTCCCCAGGATCCTCTGCACTTGCTCAGGACCTGTTACTGGACATGGCACCCCAGCGGCACCAGTGACAGTCATGGGTGACCACGAATGAGGCCACTGCCATGCTGTGGCTTGTGGGCTGGTGGAAACCTCTGCGGGGAGGGATGTTGGGCCGTGGAGCCAAAGGCCGCTCTACCCCCACTGCGCGCTCAGGGTGGTAATTTTTTTTTTAATGATTTTATTTATTTGACAGAGATCACAAGTAGGCAGAGAGGCAGGCAGAGAGAGAGGGGGAAGCAGGCTCCCTGCCGAGCAGAGAGCCCGATGCGGGGCTCGATCCCAGGACCCTGAGATCATGACCTGAGCTGAAGGCAGAGGCTTAACCCACTGAGCCACCCAGGTACCTCAGGTGGTAATTTTAATTTTTAAGACATGCGTGTGTATTGGGCACCTGGGGAGCTCAGCTGTGGAAGTTGTGGGCCGTTTTTATTCCCCCTATACTTTTATGTGTTTGAAGGTGAATAAATGCATGTGTGCTTTGAACAAGAGACGCTACTTAGAATGACTTCTTTAGGGAAGGGGCACATATTGACCTCTGTTTTCTCTTTATTCGTTCCTGAATTTTCCAAGTCCTTTATAAGGAGCATGTAATAACATCCTCATAACCAGAAAAAATGTCACTGAAGTTGAATAACCAACAACGCAAAAAGCCCCAGCAGGCAATGGTATTTGTATTAAAACAGTAATAAAAACAAAACCAAACCCTCACGAAAGTCATTGAAGTGTACACTAGATAAGGTCACGTTTATTGTCTGCAAATTATGCCCCATAAAGTTTTTTTTTTTAAGATTTTATTTGAGAGAGAGAGAGTGAGAGAGAGCACAAGCAGGGGGAGCTGCAGGCAGAGGGAGAAGCAGGCTCCCCGCTGAGCAGGGAGCCCCAGAGCCCTGGGATCATGACCTGAGCTGAAGGCATACTTTTTTTTTTTTTTAAAGATTTTATTTATTTATTTGTTAGAGAGAGAGAGAGATCGAACACAGGCAAACAGAGGCAGAGGGAGAAGCAGGCTTCCCGCCGAGCAAGGAGCCCGATGTGGGACTCGATCCCAGGACGCTGGGATCATGACCTGAGCCTAAGGCAGCTGCTTAACCAACTGAGCCACCCAGGCGTCCCTGAAGGCAGACTCTTAACTGACAGAGCCACCCAGGCGCCCCCACTAAAGTTCATTTTAAGAAATTAAAAAAGCTCTGGAGCTCTTACATTTCACTTTAAGCAGTCCATGTTGTAGTGCAGAGCTCATCAGTTTCCTGGAGAGTAAATTCATGAACACCAGCACTAGCCGCTCCTGTGAAACTTCTATGTGCCCCCTTGCAAGACAATTCGTTAAAGCTCTCTAACTTTGGTGTCACCAATTTTGAGTTTGGGGTCCTGTAGCCTATTACTAGATGACATTTGTAATTCTCTTGAATAAATAGTTTGCTTAATGGGGCGCCTGGCTGGCTCGGTTGGAAGAGCATGCAATTCTTGATCTCTGGGTCATGAGATTGAGCCCCATACTGGGTGTAGCAATTACTTAAATAAATAAAATTTTTAACAACAAAAAAACCCACAAATAACTGGTTTAAGCGACGAACAACCATGTGCATATTCTTGTAGTTGCATAAATACTCCTGCAGTGATTAGCTCTGAAAAACAGTAATAGGAAGAAATGTGAGAGAGACTTTTACTGTTTTATATCTTTTAGTACTGATCAAGATGCTTTTATTATTTTGTTTTAGTAAGTTTGTCATTTTTATTTTATTTTTTTAAAAAATTTTATTTATTTGACAGACAGAGATCACAAGCAGGCAGAGAGACAGGCAGAGAGAGGAGGAAACTGGGATCGAGCGATGCGGGGCTCGATCCCAGGACCCTGGGATCATGACCCGAGCCGAAGGCAGAGGCTTTAACCCACTGAGCTACCCAGGCGCCCCTGTCATTTTTATTTATTTTTTAAGATTTTATTTATTTATTAGTTAGAGAGAGGGAGCACAGGCAGACAGAGAGGCAGGCAGAGGCAGAGGGAGAAGCAGGCTCCCTGCCGAGCAAGGAGCCCGATGTGGGACTCGATCCCAGGATGCTGGGATCATGACCTGAGCCGAAGGCAGCCGCTTAACCAACGGAGCCACCCAGGCGTCCCGCCCCTGCCATTTTTAAAGAGAGACTGTGAGCAGGGAAGGAGCAGAGGGAGAGGGAGAGACTTTTTTTTTTTTTTTAATTTTTACTTATTTGACAGAGACACAGCAAGAGAGGGAACACGAGCAGGGGGAGTGGGAGAGGGAGAAGCAGGCTTCCCGCTGAGCAGGGAGCCTGATGTGGGGCTCAATCCTAAGATCCCGGGATCATGACCTGAGCCGAAGGCAGACACTTAACAACTGAGCCACCCAGAGTGCCCTAGAGGGAGAGATTCTTAAGCAGGCTCCACACTCAGTGCAGAGCCTGACGTGGGGCTTGATCTTGTAACCCTGAGATCACAACTGGAGCCAAAATCAGGACTCGGATGCTTAACAGACTGAGCCACTCAGGTGCCCCCCCCCTTTTTCAAGTAAGCTCTCTGCCCAATGTAGGGCTTGGATTCACAACCCCCAGATCAAAAGTCACATCTCTACTGACTGAAGCAGCCAGGCGCCCCAATAAATGAGTTTCTAAAAAAGCAGGCTGGCTGCTGGCCTGAGTTTGGGTTGATATAGTTATTATGTTGCTGATAAAATTACAGAACCAAAAAATCATTTGCATTAGAGAAGAATTGCTATAAACAGGGAAGCCCAAAACACATTGTGTACCGGGAGCATGATTTCTTACCTTTCCTCATTGAATGGCTCAGACTTGGCACAGTGCTTATATGCTCGTGGTTTTTCTAATAGTTAACTAAAGCCTTTATTTTTTTTTTTTAAAGATTTTATTTATTTGTCAGGAGAGAGCGAGCGTGCACAAGCCAGGGAAAGGGCAGGCAGAGAGCGAACCAGGCTCCCTGCTCAGCAGGGAGCCCAATGGGTGACTTGATCCCAGGACCCAGGGATTGTGATGAGCCAAAGGCAGATGCTTAACCAACTGAGCCACCCAGGTGTCCCAGACTAAAAAGCCTTTTCCATCCTCTGTTACTAGCCTCAGAACCTGTGCCTGAGTCCAATCAAGATGGGGTTGCTAGTTTTAGCAAATAACATAGGGACACTCAGTTACATTTGAATTTTGGAAAAATGACAAATAACTTTGAACATATCAGTATTTCCTATATATAAGATAGAATATATAAAAACTGATTCGTTGTTGATTTGAACTTAAAATTTAACGAGGCATCTTGTATTTTATCTGGCAACCCTAAATCAAAGGTAATGGGTTCCTGCCCAGACCATGTATTTCAGGCCAACCTATGCTGATCTATTCAGTCTTCTCTGGCAGTCCCTGGTTGTGCTCGGACACATCAGATCCCTCCTGACCGCACAAGACCCCCCAGCACCCCCCCAGCCCCATGCTGAAAGCTCGGCCCTTCCCTCTCCTACTTCTTCCCAGGATCCTGGAGACTTAGAAGAGCCAGCTTGAGTGGCCACTCACTGCCTAAGAGCAATGAGATAAATAAGAGGAAAATCAGTCCCCACCCCACAGTCTCTTCTAGGCTGAGTCCCCAAAAGCAGACCGACTGCTGGAATCAAGCAGCATCATCACAAGCTGGTCTAATCGGGGCCAAACACTGCAGACTTTGTCCACGATCATTTTCCCATCAGAACGTGAAGTAAACAATCCATTGACAATTTGCACTTACCCTATTTCCAGGGCTTTTGCCTTTAAAAGCATCTCAAGGAGCCCAGATCCTCATGCAGACCATTCTGCAGAGGCTGTGGCCTGTCACTGCTGTCCACAGCACCTGGGTACAGAATCGAACATCAGTCTCTGCCTGCTGGGCACAAGCCACAGCTGCAACGTGCTTTCAGAAAAATGGGCCAGGCCAAAGGGGCTCCCTGTCAGTGCTTTTCAATGTTCCCAGTGCAAAGATAAAATTTCACTTTCACAGGACTACACAAACTAAAAATAAAATTGGAAAAAAAAGCGATCTAGTTCTGTATCATTTTTCCCCATGGTCAGGTCCCATTCAGGTCACTGGCTGTGCAGGGAAATTGGTTATGAACAGTTGCTTGGCTCTGCCTTGCCTGGGGTTTAAGGCTGTCAGCCAGCCGAGCCCTCTGTGATGGCCCCGGAGAGCAGAGCAGACAAGGATACTTGTGGAAGGTTTGGCCGAGGGTAAAGAGGGAATCCGGTCAGCTTTTCCTCCAGGCACTAGCAGTGGGCTTCCTTGGGTTTTCTCTCACAATCCCTGAATCTAGTAGAAAAGAGGCCTACCGTGTCAAGGACAGGGCAAGGGAATGCTGTGCCATTTCCTCGGGATTGAGAGGGCAGGAGAAAGCCAACAGATAGCGAATGCCTGTCACCATGTCATCTTCTCTTTTTCCCAATTTCCACTCCTGAGTCACTTCCCATTTCTAATTTCCTCAAAGATGTCATTCAACGTAGGGTGGAGGAATTTCTAAGTAATGACACCAACTCATGACACAGAAGGGGAGATGATTCTCTTTACATGAAGCTCATCATAGCCATAAAGTGGAAGTCTGAGTCCGTATTGCATGAGATTTTAAAACACTTCTGCATCTAGTCCAGGACGGCGTGCTTCCCAGCACCCAGCCCCTGCAAGTCCCTTACGGATTCTTCTGCCCATCGCTCCACAGTCCTCCACTCCAGGCCATCAGGCATTGTGGGCTCCTGTGCAATGCCAGGTCTAAACCTTGAAATGAGATTGTTCAAAATACACCCTCTCCCTTTCACCCTGGCACACACTTTTAAGTTTTTGTTTCTTTTTCCTAAGGTCAGTGGTCCTCAAAACTTAATGTGATAATCACATACAGAAAGTTGTTGGGCAATGCACATATTCTGTACCTTCCAGGGGTGGTTATTCAACCATATGCACTTGCAACTATATACTAAATAGTGAATCTCACATGTGAAATTCTACTTAAAAGATTTTTAAACAATTGCCTAGAGAACTTAGATCTGATTATGGAGGCCTGAGATGCATCCAAGGAACCTACATTTTAAAAAAAAAATTTATTTATTTGACACACACACACAGAGAGAGAGGGAACACAAACAGTGGGAGTGGGAGAGGGAGAAGCAGGCTTCCCACTGAGCAGGGAGCCCAATGTGGGGCTCGATCCCAGGACCCTGGGATCATGACCCGAGCCGAAGGCAGATTCTTAACGACTGAGCCACCCAGGCACCCCGGAACCTACATTTAATAGGCATTCCTGTTTCTTCTACAGGTGGCTCAACGTCACATTTGGGAAACACGCTCTAGACAGCAAGGTCCCTGCAGCAAAGATCCACAGACCCGCCTGCCCCCATGAGGAAGCCCCACCAGCAGCTGCTACATGCCCCTCCAGGAAAAGCTCCAAGGGTGCTAGACTTAAACACTGTACAGACCAGGATTCTGTTCTCAGCTCTGCCTCAACCTCCATTCTTTATGCCCCTGGGTAACGTGCTTCCAATTTGAGGTAACTAAAGGAGAGAAAACCCTAAAACTATTGTATATTATGATTCATATAAGCCCTAGAAATAGTTTTAAACTCCATGTAGCAAAGATTTTAACTCTGAGGACACCTTTTCCAGGTATTAGTCTCTGCTCTGATAGCAAATCTGCCAAAGAATCCACTTTCAGAAGGAAGAGAGGGCCTTCCTTGCTTGGACAGCTTTCCCAACAGCTCACAAGTTCATTACCAAATATGGTTGGCTGACCAGTTTACAATCTGTGCTGCTGAGGGTGCGCTCTGCGCATGACCTACCAGCCAGCCTCCTGTGTCTGGGGGAACAGAGGCCATGCTTGCAACAGATGCTACCCTCTCCTGCACTTCCCCACACAGGGCAGATCAGCCATAGCGAGATTGGGCTGGGTCTGCGGGAAACAGACCTCCAGAAGGTGCTCCTCTCAGAGTAAAGGCCCTGAAAACCAAAGGGAGCCTGAGACAGGGTGTGATCCCAGTTTCTATGTTTAGACTTCACCCTTCCCAGATTAGGATGCCAGAAATGAGCCCGTCCATACAACCACAGCACTGCCAGGGGTTGTAACTCAGCTGTGAAAAAGGGCAGGTTTTGAGCTCAAACATCTACTTGGAAATCTTCCTGGTCGTGCATTCCCACTGAGATCAATTTACTGTGCAATGCCAGGTCTACAGGTTTTCGTATCAGGTTTTCTGCACAAACCATTAAGCTCTCAGGTACTATTTTACACAAAGAATGGGGTAAATATTCAATATGACACTTACTGGCAGCTGAGTTTTCAAGTTTGGGAAAAGATGCACTGACCACGAATTAATCTTAACTGTATGTGGCATGGACCAGTCTTCCCGAGATGCGACCACGAGCACTCTGTCCCCACCACTAAGTTTTACATCAACGTACAGAACAAAATTAGCAACGGGTGATCTCTGGCATTAGAATGGGTCATTCTTTAGCTGTTCATACAACATCCAAGCTGCACACCACGTGACCTTAGATTGCTGGCTAAGAGATGAATTTTACATTTAAATTATCTTAAATAACTGGAGGTCTTAGCTACTTTTTTCATGTCAATATGTTAACCACATCTAATACTTAGTGCCTGGGGAAGAGACTTCTCTAAGAGCTTTATTAAAGACAATACAATTGAGAGTACAAAAGGAGAGTACAGCTGGGTGGCTCAGTTGTTAAGTCTCTGCCTTCAGCTCAGGTCACAATTCCAGGGTCCTGGGATCGAGTGTCACATCAGGCTCCCTGCTCAGTGGGAGGGAAGCCTGCTTCTCCCTCTCCAGCTTCCCTTCCCCACCACTTGTGTTCCTTCTCTCGCGATCTGTCAATTAAATACATAAAATCTTAAAAACAAAAACAAAAACCCGGGACGCCTGGGTGGCTCAGTTGGTTAAGCGGCTGCCTTCGGCTCAGGTCATGATCCCAGCGTCCTGGGATCGAGTCCCACATCGGGCTCCTTGCTCGGCAGACCCTGCTTCTCCCTCTGCCTGCCACTCTGTCTGCCTGTGCTCGTTCGCTCTCTCTCCCCCTCTGACAAATAAATAAAATCTTAAAAAAAAAAACAAAACAAAACCCACAACAGTATAATAAAAACATTTCCAATATTGGAAGCATATAGCCAAAGAAAGGTCTTTGCTGGCTCAACAAGCCAACCCTGAAATGGAAGACGCTTACTCCTTTTACTTCTGTAGAGGTTTTTCACGGGAATAAGATTTTCTTTTGTTTGTTTGGACTCCTGTATTTTGGAATACTATGGATTGCTTTTTTTTTTTTTTTTAAGATTTCATTTGTTTATGTGATAGAGAGAGAGATCACAAATAGGCAGGGAGGCAGGCAGAGAGAGAGGAGGAAGCAGGCTCTCTGCAGAGCAGAGAGCCCGATGTGGGGCTTGATCCCAGGACCCTGAGATCATGACCTGAGCTGAAGGCAGAGGCTTTAACCCACTGAGCCACCCAGGTGCCCCTGGATTGCTTCTTTAAAGTATGATTATTGAAGTGGAATATGCATGACCCAAACTCAACATTATTATTTTTTTAAAGATTTTATTTATTTATTTGACAGACAGAAATCACAAGTAGGCAGAGAGGCAGGCAGAGAGATGGGGGAGGGAGCAGGCTCCCTGCCGAGCAGAGAGCCCGATGTGGGGCTCGATCCCAGGACCCTGAGATCATGACCTGAGCCGAAGGCAGAGGCTTAACCCACTGAGCCACCCAGGTGCCCCTCAACATTATTATTAAAAACAACACAACTGCATCAGGGACAAATAAAATCTTTTAATCTCTCCATGATGTGTGGCCAGAATGAGTGACAAGTATGCAATTCAACCTAATGGTTCTAACATTTGATGGTGACTACGAATTATTACAGATTTAGGATATAGAGGTGAACTGAAGTTTTATTTCCAAATTCTGTATAGGCGCTGGGGCTTTCTTATTTTCGGGTGGCAATAAGGCTCTTCATGAGATTACATGATTTTATTGAGATACAATTAATCTAATACTTGGAATCTTCCAATCAAAACGACCAGCAACTGTGTATCTTTGACTTCAGGTACTTTTCTTCAGTCAGCAAAGAAAAGACCCTTTTATAAAAAGGTTCTTGAAGTAGGTTCAAGTATAACATACTTGCCTTTTCCTGAAAGCTGGCTGGCCAAAAATTCATCATAAACTATAGATGTTATTTTTAGAGCTGTACAGTCTCTTAAATGAGACAGAGGCATGAAGCACGGACATTTATAAGCTGAAAGGGCAAAGCATTGGTATGACTAGCGGGAGTTAACACTGAAATCCATTCATGGTATAAACTGCTTCAAGTGAGTTTCAAACCATCACTGATGCCACGATGGAGGGCTCTGAAGACGTCTTACTACCGTCGTGCTCTTCTGCCAACTCTCTTTTTCTTGAAACTCCAGGTTCAGACAAATGACCCATAGATGATTTTTTTAGTATCTTTTATCAGAGGCTCTAACTATTACATAACATTCTGGAGAAGCAAGCAGCTCCTGAAACTTGGAAAGGGCAAGTAAACTGCTTAATTTCATACCATGGAGAAATGACAGAGTTAAGGTACCAAATGATGACATTTTTTCTCTTTAAAGACATAGGTGTCCTTCTGAAAGACAGATGGGTGAGTTGTTGGAGCCATGAGACAGGTTTTAGATGGCAAAGTTCATTTTAATCAAAAGTTAATTCTATAGATATTAGTCAAGGAAAATCCCAAGAACGACTTCAAATGAGGTAACACACTTGTGGGTTTAAGTAAGCAAATATAGAAACAGGAAAAATGAAGTCATAAGCGACGATGAAGCCACAAAGCGAACATTAACAATTCTTAGGCAAAAATGTATTCTAATTCTCCTTTTCAGTTTGACTAAGAAAGAAGTCTGTTTTATAAATCTCTTCTGAATAACAGATTTTAACACAGATGATGAGCAAAAAGACACACCACATCTGAGTAAATCTAATACCATGTTAAGAAATAAAAATGTATTGACTGTCCCCTAGTTCCGGTGTGGGAAGACTAAGACCTCAACTATTTAGAAAGGTAAAGGTCATACGACAGAGCAGGTCGATGTGGCAATCCAAAGGAACAGGATTTTGTAAGGAAAAAGTACTGCTTACACGCTTTTTATATTAATAACCGCACGTTCCAGAATAACCAGAACAGTATTTTTAATAGATTCAACATCAACCCAATTAATGGGTTAAGGGAGACACTGGTAGGGCCGTCTTCCTAACGGAGGTCCATGACATGCCATGAGGGGAAAATGGCTTTGGCCAGCTCCCATGTTCAAAGGCTGAAAGAAATGTACCAGGAAAGCAGTGAGGGTTGGGAACTCCACGTCATAATTAAAGCTTTGGCGAGAGAATAAAAAAACAGGTTTTTAAAGTGTGTGTACATGTGAAGTGGCTTAGATGTTGAAGAAATTATCCAGATACAAAATAACATTCTCCTCGGAACAAGCCAAGAAGAAATGCCCAGGGCACTGTGTGCAGGAACTAAGTGGACGCTCCTGGCGCCGCACGTCTTTGCCTGGCATTTCTGCTCAGTTCCTTTCCTTCTCGGTCACTCCCGAGTCCCCAACCTTTCTGCTGGTGAAGCCACTCTGTTCTCCTTCAGGCTCTGTGTAGATGGATGTGAGTGTCTGTGTGTTTTCTGTCCTTTGATTAAGAAATCTCCTTGAAGCTCTAGAGACACAAGAATGAACTGATGGCTCTTCATCTTAGCTAAGCTTTGGTGTTTAAAAATCTTGCTTGTTTTCTAAGAAGAATCACTTGAATTTCCTTATAAAACATGTGGTATGGGGGCGCCTGGGTGGCTCAGTGGGTTAAAGCCGCTGCCTTCGGCTCGGGTCATGATCCTAGGGTCCTGGGATCGAGCCCCGCATCGGGCTCTCTGCTCTGCGGACAGCCTGCTTCCTCCTCTCTCTCTCTCTGCCTCTCTGTCTACTTGTGATCTCTATCAAATAAATAAATAAAATCTTTAAAAAAAAAAAAAAACATGTGGTATGAAGGAAACTATGCATGTCTACTAATCATCCAGGACACAGCAGGTCTCTTGTTCTTTGAAATTTCCCTTTTAGTCTCACCTGAGTTTCCTTTCTGCTTAAGACATTTAGAGATTCTAATGCGTGGCTCTGGGCTAAAATTTATAGATTTAAAAAAAAAAAAAAGTAAAATAAGGGTCAACACATGACTAGAAGATCATTTTAAATTTTCTACTGAGTAGAAGAAAGAAAGAAATGAAAAAGAAATGACATAAGGGTGCTGCTCCAGGATTCTCCTAAATAATAAAGAACTGATGTTCTAAAACTAAGACATAAAGAGTAATACTTTGGGAATTCCAAAGTCAGAGGTGGCTTGCTTCCTCTTAGGAGAGTGACACACTCAAATGGAAATGCTCCCTGGGAAGCAAAGGCCCCTTCCTTTAAATCTTTACTAAGTTCTTACTCAGATGCTCATAAACTCGGAGACAAACGATGTGAACGTGATGCGAGAGCAAAGCTCTCCAACATAATCCAGGACCGAAGACATCAATAAAATACTACAAATTACGGGTGTTATGTGAACCCTCATGCTAGCCATTAACAAATAGGTATGCCTAGAAGGAATAAACACTGAAATTCTCTTTAGGTCTATTTGCAGGCAGAATCCCTGTCCTGACTGGTTTCCACACAGAAATCCACACTGGCAGAAGTACAGAAATTTTAAGTTTCACAGTAAATTATAAAAAATTAGGAATTCAGATTTAGGCCTTCTGCCATATACAGTGCAAGAAGCTTTGAGTTTTCTTGGCCTACAGGGGAATTTTTGTATTTCTAATGTTAACATGTAAAGAAAATATCCATCACTGGTTTCTTGAGCAACCCAAGAGGCAGGTTTCTGGGTAGAGATTTCAGGCAAATCAGGTCCACAGCCGAAGTGTAGCGTGGTGGGGCTCATTTCTGAGGCATGGCTTCGCTGTGCAACAGGACTCTTCGTCACACCTCAGGACAGGTCTCCACACTGCTACTAGGCTGGGATACCGCTGTATGCAAGCCTTTTGAAAGAACTTAAATTATATACACACCTATCAAGGGAAATGCCGGTAATGCTTGATAACTACAGGAATCCTGCAGGGAATCATTTATATCCTTTGAAAACACAAACAGGTTTTCAAAGATTAGGTACAAGTCTGGGTACCTGAATGAGACTCAAGAACCTCTTAAGTAAAGGAGAAAAGACCTCAACCTCCTGCTACTGTGGACTTCCTTTCCAAGACTAAAAACTGATGCTCCCTCCTTTGGCTCCTTACATATCTGAACTCTTCCTTGCAACAAAAGAGGCACTTTTATTAGGTGTGGCATCTATTAAAACTTTAAACCCAGGGTTGCATTTGCTGAACAAAAGTAATAACACTAGCCTAGTAGGCATTACCTTAAGGATTTTTTTCCTTTAATATAAAAGTATAACTACAGTGGTCCAATATACAAATACAAAAAAAATTCTCATACTAAAAAAATGTACCATAATACTGTACATACAAAAACTTTTCAACAAGAATGATTTAAATATATCTGTTCTTTTCCAGATCTGGAAGACATAAATGTAAAGTTCCATAACTGTATTATTGCTGGAATATGTGCACAGGAACACTGTGTTTTCCCCTTTTCTCCCCCTTGTCCCAGCCCCGCTTTCAGAGTCCCCTGAGCTTGGATCATGAGCCAACAGCATCCCTGAAGATAACCAGAGCCAAATGTTTACTCAATGGAAGTCATTATTCAGTGAGCTGCTGCTTACCATGAACTATGAAAAGCACTAGTTTCAAGCCCCGCCAAGATTAAATCCAGACGGAGGTCTTCCCATCCCCTGATTTGCTACTGGCACTGCTCTTATTGGACCCAGCTTTGGACCCCACTTTGGCTTTTTTTTCCCGGGGCCCATGGGGGTTGTTTTGGTGACTGTAGGCCTGGATTGCGAGATCCAAGCGCTCTTGGGCCATTCTGATCTCCCGCTGCAGAGTCTCCAGGTCGGCTGGGAGGTTCTCCTCATGGCTGCCATACTGTTGTTCCTGGGCAATGTTGGCCTTGTTTTGCTTGTAGGCGATCTTAGCGTTGGACAGTTCGGTGTACTGGATTTGATCTGGCTTGATGGCAGTGTTATAGCCAGGGGGAGCAGATGGAGTATTCCAAGTGAAAGGATAATTATAAGCACCGGGATCTTCCAGTTCCCTCCTTTTACTGTTTAGCGAGTCTCGAATTGTCCCAAACCCTAAATGAAGCATCTCCCAAATGTTAAGCAATAGGCAAAGGCCTGTAACACCATACATTATTAGAAGGAAGATGGTCTTTTCGGTGGGCCTAGATATAAAGCAGTCGATTTTATGAGGGCAAGGAAGTCTGCTGCACACATAAAATGGGTGGACTTGGAAGCCATACAGGAAATACTGCCCTATCAGAAAACCCACCTCAAACACGGTCCTTGCCAGCAACTGTAGCACGTAGATTTTCATAAGTCCATCCTCCCGAATCCGCCGTCGGCCATCATGCTTGGGTTTAGGTTGGTTCTGCTCCTTATTTTCTTTTTCACTCTCCAATTCCATTTCCGGATACATCATGGGATCCTCTTCATGGTCCTCTTCTGTTTCCTCCAGAGCCCGGTGCTGTTTCCAACGCATAGCATAGGGTTTGCTCCGAGCCGCCTTCTTGTCTGCTTCTCCGTGCTCCATCTTGGCGATCTTGTGAATGGCATAGCCGAGGTACATCACAGACGGGGTTGCCACCAGGATGATCTGGAACACCCAGAAGCGCACATGGGAGAGGGGCGCAAAGGCATCATAGCAGACATTCTCGCAGCCTGGCTGCTCTGTGTTACATACAAATTTGCTTTGCTCATCATAATAGATGGACTCCCCTCCTACAGCTGTAAGGACAATCCGGAAGACAATCAATACAGTGAGCCAGATCTTGCCCACAAATGTGGAATGGTTGTGGATCTCCTCTAGCAGGCGTGTCAGGAAGCTCCAGCTCATGGTGATCAAACTGCTTTGCCCTGATAAAAATGGAAAAATCCCAAAGGAAAATCAACAAATGATTAAAATCTGAAACAACTTAATTTTCTGTTGATGATATCTCTAAGAACTACTTTTCTGAATACTTGAAATCTAACCCCAAGTCTCCTGTTACAGTGACAGCATGAAGAGCACCTCACGAAGGATAATTCACCTCAGTCTGTGAGCACTTGTTTGGGGCTGTAGAACCCTAGGAAGTCTGGTTGGCTTTCTGGTCTTCTCTAGTCCCAAAGGTCAAATTGTGGCTACCATCTGAGATATCTTTCTCAGACCCAGCATACTGGATTCTTTATGTATACTATCATGTCATAAGACTTATTTGTGAGATATAAATAAGAAAAAAGAAAAAATGTAGCTTATTCTGTCCAGTCATGGTGAGATTATCGATAAAAACATAATGTGGAGGGCGCTTGGGTGGCTCAGTTGGTTAAGCAACTGCCTCCAGCTCAGGTCATGATCCTAGGGTCCTGAGTTTGAGTCCCACATTGGGTTCCCCCAGCTCTGCTGGGAGCCTTCTTCTCCTTCTCCCTCTGCCTGTCACTCCCCCTGCTTGTGCACTCGCTCTCTCTCTCTCTGTCAAATAAATAAATAAAATATTAAACACAAACAAACAAACCAACAAACATAATGTGGGCACTTGAGCTGGACTCCATTGTAAAGAGACACTGTATGAGGAAATTTAAATTTTAGACCTGGTGACAAAGTATTAGAAAGAATTAAGGAGATGATACAGCTGCAAATAACTGGCAATGATCAAGAACGAAAACAAAAGACAGAAAGGAACTAGGACGTCACTGCCTAGCTGGGCTGCACAGCATAATAGATTCTAGGATTCTCTATGTTGCTGTATTTTGTTTTTGGTAGATGTTAAAAATGTTTCCAAACTGAATTGTGAGGACATTAAATCCAATCAATAGGCAAATTCATTTGAAACAGCATTTTCTTTTTTTTTTTTTTTAATTTTTAAAAAGTATTTTATTTTTTTATTTGATACACAAAGAGAGAGAGAGAGATCACAAGTAGGCAGACAGGCAGCCAGAGAGAGAGGGGGAAGCAGGCTCCCCACTGAGCAGAGAGCCTGATGCTTGATCCCAGGACCCCGAGATCATGACCTGAGCTGAAAGCAGAGGCTTAACCCACTGAGCCACCCAGGTGCCCCTGAAACAGATTTTTCAAGGACAGCTTTATTCTGACAGTCTTAGATCTCGGCCCAGAATCCTACTAAAAACCATCTAAATGAGGTGATGTATATAAAATCCCTAATGCAGGGCACCTGGTCGGCTTAGTTGGTTGGGCCACTGCCTTTGGCTCAGGTCACGATCCTGGAGTCCCAGGACTGGGTCCCACACTGGGTTCCCGATTCCACAGGGAGCCTGCTTCTCCCTCTGACCTTCTCCCCTCTCATGTTCTCTAACTCTCTCTCAAATAAAAATAAAATCTTGGGGCGCCTGGGTAGCTCAGCAGATTGGGCCTCTGCCTTCAGCTCAGGTAGTGATCTCGGGGTCCTGGGATGGAGCCCTGCATCAGGCTCTCTGCTCAGTGGGGAGCCTGCTTCCCCCGCCTGCCTTTCTGCCTATTTGTGATCTCTCTCTCTGTCAGATAAATAAATAAAATCTTTAAAAATAAATAAATAAATAAATAAAATCTTTAAAAAAAATTAAGTTAAGAAGTTAAAAAATTAAATTATTGAAATCCCTAACACAACACCTGACACAAAGCAGACTTCTCTCTCCTTCTCTCTTCCAGTTTACTTTTGCAGATTATCGGTGATTATCAGCATGACAGAAGTTTATGGCTTTACCTGTTATCCGGAACTTCTTTTACCCAGTACTTTCTTAGAGAAATGATGTTTTGCTTACAACTTTTCCAGATTCCCTCTGAAAGGAAAAAAGACAAAAGAAAGTCATAAGCTTCCTCACATAAAAAAAAAAAAAGAATCATTAAAATAACATTTTCAGGAAGAAACGAAGTTTTCTATGGAGCGCAGGAATCAATCAGCATGAGGTAGAAACAGGCTTGAATTTCAATACCACTGTTTATTCCTCCCAATGCATATGGTAGAAAAAAACTATGTTTAAAAGTAACCCAGAGATATTCTTATGTCATTGTAGTCTAAGAAAATATGACAGGAAGATGAGTCATTTGTGGAAATCTGAAGCAGATCAACTCCAGCACCTATAGGAAAAAGCCAAAGCAGAAAAATCTCAACAAATTTAAAACAGGTCACTAAAGGCCTTGTGAAAATCTTCACCCTGGATGCTCTGAGCAGCTAATACCTCTCACTGGGATTTAAGCAGCCAACTGGGAGTAAGCTGTTTAGTTAAAACACCCAACAGCTGGCTCTCAGTCACTGGGACATCCGAATCCACATGGGGTGATTTATAAATTCACACAAAGAAACTGCTCACAGAAAGAAAACACCTGCATCTGTATTGTGATTAAAAAAATAAAGTAAATCCCGGGGGCGCCTGGCTGGCTCAGGTGGTGAAGTATGCAATTCCTGATCTCGGGGTTGTGGGTTCAACCCTGTGCTGGGTATAGAAATTATTTAAAAATAAAATCTTAAAAACAAACAAACCAATCCAGGATAAAATTATTGTTTATTATCAAGTTCCACCAACTCTGAGTAGTTGTGGCCAAGAGGCATCCATAAGGTGGCAAATTTGTTCACTGGATATCATTTAACTTAATAAATTTAAAACAATCCATAAGTGTTACATGTTCATAGTAACTTAGTAAGAAAAATCTGGGGAGGGGGTTAAGATACAGGGAGAAAACCTAGGACGATTTTCTTTCTCTTTCTTTTTTTTTTTTAAGATTTTATTTATTTATCTGACAGAAAGAGAGATCTCAAGTAGGAGGGGGGGGGGGGGGGGGGGGGAAGCAGGCTCCCCGCCGAACAGAGAGCCTGATGTGGGGCTCGATCCCAGGACCCTGACATGACCTGAGCCAAAGGCAGAGGCTTGACCTACTGAGCCACCCAGACGCCCCAGAAAGATTTTCAAAAGGTCAGTGAAAATAAGAAAAGACAGTAGTCCAGGCAGCTACAAAACATGCGAGTATCACCTTATGTACAGAATCCGAGCACACAAGCATCTCACCACAGGACTTAAGTACATCCCAGCTCTAATGTCTAAATGAGCTCAGCACATCTCTCACTGAATACACAAGTTATAAACCACAAAACAGAAATATATATTCTTTAAATGGTGACATAACTCAAGTTTCCAACATAGAACTCCTGTCATGACTCACATCCAAGTTCAGACTGTCCCCAAATACCCCATCTAAAGCATTTCCCCTGAAGCCTGAAATTCTGTTTATTCCAGTGAGTCAAAATCATCATAGTACAATTGTTAATTAGTTAGAAAATTCATCCTCTATACCTTCCTCCATACCAAAGACAAATGAATATCATTTTTAAAAAATATTTTAAAAATTTATTTGAGGGGCACCTGGGTGGCTCAGTGGGTTAAAGCCTCTGCCTTCAGCTTGGGTCATGATCCCAGGGTCCTGGGATCGAGCCCCACATCAGGCTCTCTGCTCAGCAGCGAGCCTGCTTCCCCGCTCTCACTCTGCTGCCTCTCTGCCTACTTGTGATCTCTGTCAAATAAATAAATAAAATCTTTAAAAAAAAAATAAAATTTATTTGAGAGAGAGAGAAAGAGCAGGAGGGGCAGAGGGAGAGAGAATCTGAAGCAGACTCTGAGTTGAGTGTGAGGCCTGATGTGGGGCTTGATCTCATGAGTCTGACATCATGACCTAAGCAGAAACTGAGGCAGCCGCTTAACTGACTGAGCCGCCCAAGCAAGTATCTTTTTAGTAATTATTGCTATGAAAGAATCACTCAACAGTTCAACATCTCATGTAATAATCTAACTTTTTTGGAGGAGGAGGAATGGTGTATGTCCTTCAAACCTCATATGAGTTATAAAGCAGTAAAACACACCAGAAGTGGGCACTGCACATTGGCTAAGTTGCAGGCTAGGCCTAGAAAATGCTGAACCCTTAGAACCTGCTTTCCCAGGGGCATTTTTAAGCACCCCATACCCACAGCTAGAGTATAAGCAATGCTATGTTTAGTAACTTAATTTCAGCATCTCATAAAAAGGGTCCTGGGAAATTTTCTTTCTAAAATAATGATGGGGGGCACCTGGGTGGCTCAGTGGGTTAAAGCCTCTGCCTTCGGCTCAGGTCATGATCTCGGGGTCCTGGGATCGAGCCCTGCATTGGGCTCTCTGCACAGTGGGGAGCCTGCTTCCCTCTCTCTCTCTGTCAAATAAATAAATAAAATCTTTAAAAAAAAATAAAAAATAAAAAATAAAATAACCATGGGCTTCCTAAAATCAATGACAGCCATCACCATCCTACTAAAGAGTCAACAGATTTGATACTCTTTCCAAATTCCTTTCCTTTCCTTGCAAACATTAAAGAGAATGGCTTAAATAACAGACTACACTACTCCAAGGGTGTGGGGGGAGCGGCGGGGAGAGGGAGGGAGGTAATGAGAGAGAGAGAAAATGGAATGAGTAGAACAGTGGGTTCTGGAATTGACATTTCTAAGCAGAACATGTCATTACCAAGTGTGGTCTCATTGTGTTCTTGCTCTACTACAGTTACCTCTCTTCTGCCATTTTTTGCTCTGCTATCAGAAGCCTAAAATTCAGGACATAGTCTTCTCTGAATTCCCTGTTTCAGCAAACAGACATGGATAAGGAATGGAGAGTGAGAGTGTCCAATTTACCTGTGAATGGCTCTCATGAAAAAGTAAGAGTTGGGGCACCTGGATGGCTCAGTGGGTTAAAGCTTTTACCTTCGGCTTGGGTCGTGATCTCAGGGTCCTGGGATAGAGCCCCACATCGGGCTCTCGGCTCTGCGGAGAGCCTGCTTCCTCCTCTCTCTCTGCCTGCCTCTCTGCCTGCTTGTGCACTCTCTCCCTCTCTCTGTCAAATGAATAAATAAATAAATAAATAAAATCTTAAGGGGGGAAAAAAAAAAAGGAGTAGAGTCATTTCCATACTCTCCATCTGTGAAGGGAAGTGACAGGGGAGCATGTGACAAGTGGTGGTGAGAGAAGGGGGGATGGCAAATACCTAAAAGTTTCTTGCTATGAAAGTCCCAATTGACTCACACGTACCTTTTTTTTAAAAGATTTTATTTATTTATTTGTCAGAGAGAAAGCACACAAGGAGGCAGAGAGGCAGGCAGAGGCAGAGAGAAAAGCAGGAGCTTGCTGAGCCAGGAGCCCAATGCGGGACTTGATCCCAGGACCCCAAGATCATGACCTGAGCCGAAGGCAGTGGCTTAACCCACTGCGCCACTCAGGCGTCCCGACTCACACGTACTTTTGTACTTAATAGCTTTTTGAAAAAATATATTCTTTATGCTTTTGTTGAATTTATCTATAGACAAATTCTAAGAAATGGTATTAGGTCACAGGAAATGTAAACCTGCATGCTCTTGCTTTGTACTGTCATCCAACTTTCTTATTTATATATATATATATTTATGTAGGCATTTATTTATTTTTAAAATTAGGCTCCAGCCTGGGCGTGGAGCCCAAAGTGAATCTTGAACTCACAACCCTGAGATCAAGGTGTGAGCTGAAAGGAAGAGTTGGACCCTCATGGGCCCAGGGTCCTGGGATTGAGGTTGGGTTCCCTGCGCAGCGGGAAGCCTGCTTCTCCCTCTCCCTGCTTGTGCTTTCTCTGCCAAATAAATAACTAACTAACTAAACAACTAACTAACTAACTAAGATTCTTAACCTAGAGAGCCACCATTGTCATCCAACTTTCTAAAGAGATCCTAGCAATTTACAATGCCTGGCAAAGAACGATTACAATTTCACCTCAACCTCATCAGCACTGTTATGCTACTTCACAAGGATGTCAATCCCATTTCAAAATTATGTCAATTTGTATGTTGTTTTTATTTTTTTAAAAGATTTTATTTATTTGACAGACAGAGATCACAAGTAGGCAGAGAGGCAGAGAAAGAGAGGAGCCGAAGGCAGCGGCTTTAACACACTAAGCCACCCAGGCGCCCCTGTATGTTGTTTTTAAAGATTTTATTTATTTGTCAGGGAGAGTGGCAGGGAGAGAGGGAGAAGCAGGCTCCCCGCTGAGCAAGGTGACTGATGAGGGGCTCAATCCCAGGACCCTGGGATCATAACCTGAGTTGAAGGCAGACGCTTAACTGACTGAGCCACCCAGGCACCCTGAAAAAATTTTAAGATTTTATTTTAAAGTAACTGCTATACCCAAAATGGGGTTCAAACTCACAACCCCAAGATCAAGAGTTGTATGCTCTACTGATTGAGCCAGCCAGGTGCCCCAGGTACCCCCCTCAGGTTTTGTTTTTAATGTATCAGGACACGGTTATCCCATATCCATACCGCCTTCACTGATTATTTCTAGACTTTTGGCCATTTATTTGCAGAATGTATTTTTTTTTGAAATATTTTTATTTATTTGACAGATCACAAGTATGCAGAGAGGCAGGCAGAGAGAGAGGAGGAAACAGGCTTCCTGCTGAGCAGAGAGCCCGATGCGGGGCTTGATCCCCGGACCCCGAGATCATGATCCAAGCTGAAGGCAGAGGCTTTAACCCACTGAGCCACCCAGGCGCCCCTGCAGAATGTATTCTTAACATAGTACAGACATTAACCATCTGAACTTTAATATAGACACTTCAGTTTATTGTCTTCCTTCAAATTTACTTATTTTATATAGTCTCATTGATCAATTTCTTGAATAAATTCAAAGGTGGAAAAATTATTTTTGTAGGATGAATTTTTAAGTAAAGAATATTGCAACTTGGGTGCCTGCAGTGGGCTAGAGCCTCTGCCTTCAGCTTGGGTCATGATCCTAGAGTCCTGCAATCAGCCTGCATTGGGCTCAGCGGGGAGCCCGCCTTCCCCTCTCTCTGCCTGCCTCTCTGCCTACAAGTGATCTCTGTCAAATACATAAATAAAACCTTAAAAAAAAAAAATACGGCAATTCATGGTAGCCCATAATTCAAAAGGACTCATACACACACACACAAACACACTAAAGAAAATTGTGTTTGCTTATATAACATTTATTGGGCAGAAACCAAATGTGCTATTTTTAGTCCATTTTCCAAATAACTACAGTTACAAATCTACCTTGTCTTGTATTAGAAAATAGAATTTTCAAAATTAGTTGGCATAAACATAGTAATAAATTAACTAATTACCTTCCAAATTCTTTGTATTTGAAGTTTTCTACAGTTATATCCTAATAGGATCAAGTCAAAGTTAACCACATTTTTCTGTAAAAAAAGAACTCACAGGATTTTTGAAGATTAAATACAAAGCATATTATTTGGATTATCCCAGGAGGCAGATTATATGACTAGATCCCTTCTAAAAATGAAGAAATGAGATCTAAAAAGCATATAAGTTGCCCAAGATCATACAGTTATTAAACTGGTGAAGCTAGGCCTTAACCAATAATAAAGAATTACATTACAGATGAAAATATATGTAGGTTCCATGTGAACACAGAAGGGAGGACCTAAACCCAATCTTTGGCATCAGAATTAAACTAAATAATAAGGGGCACCTGGGTTGCTCAGTTGTTAAGTATCTGCCTTCAGTTCAGGTCATGATCCCAGGGTCCAGGGATCGAGTCCTACACATCAGGCTCCCTGCTCAGCGGGAAGCCTGCTTCTCCCTCTCTCACTCCCCCTGCTTGTGTTCCCTCTCTTGATATGTCTCTTTCTGTCAAATAAATAAAATCTTTAAAAAAAAACCTAAATAATAAAATAAACTCACAAATATCAAAAGGGAAATTTCAGAGTTTAAGACCTTATTTGCAGAATAAATTCAAGTCAAAACAAAAACGAAACCAAAAAGAACTCAAAGATTTCTTGGCAGCTGAAAGGAGGGAGGGAATAAAACTATAAACATGGTATCTCTAACAGAAATTGTTTATTTATTTATTTAATAAGTTTATAAGTTTAATTACTTATCTGGGCATTGAGAACAGGGCCAAGAGAAGTCGGTAAACTCAGTTCAGAAGACACCAGTCTGAGATGCGAGCACTTTGTGAAAGGGGACTTACTAGGATGAGAGTATACACATATGGAGCTAAGAGCTGTGCCTGACATTACTACTCCCAGTGCGGCTGCAGGGGCCCGTCACCATATCTGAACTGGGAGCCCCCAAAGGTTACGTGTCTTTCACCTCTGCTTCCTTAGCATCTAGTCCAGTAACTGGCACATGTTAAGTGCTAAATAAATGTCTGACAAACAAATGAATGAATACATTCCTATGGGACCTGCTTCATACTTATTACAATCTTTTCTATATTTTCCTCCTAGATTCCCAATGCATCAGTCTGTCCATAAAAAGAGTAAGCAGGTTCAGGGTGCGATTGCTTGGGTGTCTGACTCTTGATTTCAGCTCAGGTCACAATCTCAGGGTTGTGAATCTAGCCCCGTGTAAGGCTCCATGATCAGTGGAGTCTGCTTGAAATTCTCTTTCCTTCTACCTCTCCCTCTGCTCACACATGTGTGTGCACTCTTTAAAATAAATAATCAGGACGCCTGGGTGGCTCAGTTGGTTAAGCGGCTGTCTTCGGCTCAGGTCATGATCCCAGTGTCCTGGGATCGAGTCCCACATCGGGCTCCTTGCTCAGCGGTGAGCCTGCTTCTCCCTCTGCCTCTGCCTGCCACTCTGTCTGCCTGTGCTCGCTCCTGCGCTCTCTATCTGACAAATAAATAAATAAAATCTTTAAAAAATAAAATAAATAATAAATCTTTTTTTTTTTAAATAAGCAGTCTCATGAAGCAATGAAGCAATGAAGCTTGGTTCACAGGACAGTTCAAACAGAAAATGGACTGTTGTATGGAGTCAGGTGTTAGGCAGAAGACTAGGCTAGAAATTAAGAATTTTCACTTCGAAGTTTTTTTTTTTTTTAATATTTTATTTATTTGAGAGAAAGAGCCAGAAAGAAAGCATGTGCACATGGAAGGTACAGAGGCAGAAGCAGACTCCCCACTAAACAGGGAGCCCAAAGCGGGACTCAATCCCAGGACACTGGGATTATGACCTGAATTGAAGGCAGATGCTTAACTGACTGAGCCACCCAGGTGCCCCTGAAGTCGTTTTATTTTTATATTTTTATGTTTTTAAAAAGATCTTATTCATTTGTATGAATGAGAGAGAGAGCACAAGTCAGCAGAGCTGGAGACAGAGGGAGAGAAGCAGCCTCCCCGCCAAGCAGGGAGCCCGATGTGAAACTCAATCCCAGTACCCTGGGATTATGATCTGAGCCAAAGGCAGACGCTTAACTGACTGAGCCACTCAGGTGGGTGCCCCTGGAATTTATATTTTTCTTTTTCTTCTTCTTTTGTTTTAAAAGATTTTATTTATTTGACAGAGAGAGACACAGTGAGAGAGGAAACGTAAGCAGGAAGAGCGGGAGAGGGAGAAGCAGGCTTCCTGATGTGGGGCTCAATCCCAGGACTCTGGGATCATGACCTGTGCTAATAGCAGACGACTGAGCCACCCAAGTGCCCCTGGAATTTATATTTCTTTTTTTAAAAATATATATATATATTTAAAGATTTATTTATTTATTTGACAAAGAGAGAGAGTGAGAGAGTGCAGAGGCAGGCAGAGAGGCAGGCAGAGAAAGAGGAGGAAGCAGGCTCTCCACAGAGCTGAGAGCCCGATGTGGGGCTCGATCCCAGGACCCTGGGATCATGACCTGAGCTGAAGGCAGAGGCTTTAACCCACTGAGCCACCCAGGTGCCCCTGAATTTATATTTCTTGTCACACTTCTTCTTCTTAGAGGTAAAAGTATGAAAATAATACCACAAAAAAAATCAAGGCAAAGGAAATGGAAATATAATATCGTAAGGTTATAATACAAGGGATGATTTAACATTACTTAAATGAAGACTATGATAAGGATGGCTACAGTAAACAAAAAATCAACCATTAAAATAACAGGGACGCCTGGGTGGCTCAGTTGGTTAAGCGGCTGCCTTCGGCTCAGGTCATGATCCCAGTGTCCTGGGATTGAGTCCCACATCGGGCTCCTTGCTCGGCAGGGAGCCTGCTTCTCCCTCTGCCTCTGCCTGCCCCTCTTTCTGCCTGTGCTCGCTCTATCTCTCTAACAAATAAATAAATCTTAAAAATAAAATAACAAAACAGGGGCACCTGGGTGGCTCAGTCGTTAAGCGTCTGCCTTCCGCTCGGGTCACGATCCCAGGGTCCTGGAATCGAGCCCCGAATTGGGCTCCCTGCTCGGTGGGAAGCCTGCTTCTCCCTCTCCCACTCCCCATGCTTGTGTTCCCTCTCTTGTGCACTCTCTGTCAAATAAATAAATAAAATCTTTATATATAAAAAAACCCAAAACAATGTAACAGCTAATAAAACAACAAAGGAGACAATATGGAATCATAAAAAATAAATGAGATGAAGAGAACAAATAGGAAGATTGAGGATTGAAATCCAATGGTATCAATAATCACATTAAATGTAAATGGTCTAGGGACGCCTGGGTGGCTCAGTTGGTTAAGCAGCTGCCTTCGGCTCAGGTCATGATCCCAGCGTCATGACCCGATTCGGGGCTCGATCCCAGAGTCCTGGGATCCTGGCCTGAGCCAAAGGCAGAGGCTTTAACCTACTGAGCCACCCAGGTGCCCCTGATTTGAATAATCAGCAGGGAGCCTGCTTCTCCCTCTGCCTCTGCCTGCCACTCTGCCGTGCTCACTCTCTCTGACGAATAACTAAATAAAATCTTAAAAAAAAAAAAAAAAAAGTAAATGGTCTAAATATTCAATTAAAAGGCAAAAATTGGCAGAGTGGATTAAATAAACAAGAACTATATGTGCCTATATAGAAATCCACTTTAAGTATAAAGCCATAAAGCAAATAACAGCAAAACTATGGAGAAAGACATAACATGTTAACAGTAATGAAAACAATAAGCAAGGGCACCTGGGTGGCTCGGTGGGTTAAACATCTGCCTTTAGCATGGGTCATGATCTCAGGGTCCTAGGATCGAGCCCTGCATCAGGCTCCCTGCTCAGCAAGAAGCCTGCTTCTCCCTCTCCCTCTGCCACTCCCCCTGCTTGTGCTCTGTCAAACAAATAAATAAATCTTTAAAAAAAAAAAAAAAAGGAAGAAGAAGAGTATATATTAACATCAGAAAAATTGTATTTCAGAGCAAGGAATAACCTGAAACAAAGAAGCTCCTTTCACAATAATAAAAAGATCAATTCATTAATAGGACACAAAATTTCTACATTTTTAGGGGCACTTATGTGGCTCAGTCAGTTATGTGTTTGACTCTTGATTTTGGCTGAGGTCATGATCTCAGAGTCATGAGATTAAGCCCTGACTCAGAAGGGAGTTGGCTTGAGATTCTTTCTCCTTCTCTCTTTAAACAAACAAACAAACAAATAAATAAACAAACAGATCTATCTTTAAGGAAACATTTCTACATGTTTATACACATATTAACAGAGCTTCAAAAGAGATGAAGCAAAGACTGATAAGGGAATTGACAAACCCACAATTAATAGTTGGGAGATTTCAGCACCTCTGACTCAATAATTCATAGAACAAATAGGAAAAAAAAAAACAGTACACATATAACAGAAAAACACTACTTACTATTAACCATTAACCCACTGACATTTTAGAGCACACTCCACCCAATGGCAAAAGAATTCACGATTTTTTCAGAGACAAAAAGAACATTTATGACATAGACCATATTTTGGGCCATCAACAAAAGTCTCAAGTACATTTAAAATTATTCAAATCAGGGGCACCTGGGTGGCTCAGTAGGTTAAAGCCTCTGCCTTTGGCTCAGGTCGGGATCCCAGGACCCTGGGATTGAGCCCCACATCGGGTTCTCTGCTCAATGGGGAGCCTCCTTTCTCTCTGCCTTTCTTTCCGCCTAACTTGTGATCTCTCTCTCTGTCATATAAATAAAATCTAGAAAAAAAAAGTCAGTTGGATCATTTCCCTTTTCTGCTCAAAACTCTTGGAATAAAACCAAAAATCTTTACCACAGTCTATAACACCCCCTATCATACAGCCACAGTTCACTTTCTGGTCGCCTACTCCCTTCCATTCTCCCTTTTGCTCATTCTGACGCAGGAACACCTGCATCCTATCCTCCTCAGATCGTACCTAATATGCCATGCTTTCGTCTCAAGACTTCTACACTTGGTATTTTCACTGCTTTGAACACTGTTTGCATAGCTAGTTTGCAGGACTGTTTCATTCAAGTCTGCTCAAATGTCACCACTATAATGAAATGTCCCCCAGGGGCAGCTGGTTGGTTCAGTCAGTAGAACATGCAACTCATGTACTCAATCCTCATGCTGGGCACAGAGATTACTTAAAATCAAAACAAAACAAACAAAAATTTTTAAAAACAGTAGTAATAAAAAAAGAAACCTCCCCCAGACCAGACCCTTTACTCAGCTTTAATTTTCTTTATAAGCACTGAACTCTCAAAAAATATATATATTTCTTGGGACACCCAGGCTCAGTTGGTTAAGCGGCTGCCTTCAGCTCAGGTCCTGATCCCAGTGTCCTGGGATCGAGTCCCACATCAGGCTCCTTGCTCGGCGGGGAGCCTGCTTCTCCCTCTGCCTCTGCCTGCCTCTCTGTCTGCCTGTGCTCGCTCCTGCTCTCTCTCTGACATATAAATAAGTAAAATCTTAAAAAAAAAAAAATATATATATATATATATTTCTTATTTTATAATTTCATTGTTTATAGAACAGAAGCTCCCTGAGGGCAGAATTTTGTTTTATCCCTCGTATCTAAAACCCTATGGCCTGACGAAGGATGGTAGGTGCTCAATAAGTATCTGTTCAATAAATAAATTCAAACATTTGGAAAAATAAAAGTGTTGATGATATGGTAACTGAAAAATACAGGATACAGGGGCGGGCGTCTGGGTGGCTCAGTGGGTTAAGCCTCTGCCTTTGGCTGAGGTCATGATCTCAGGGTCCTGGGATTGAGCCTTGCACCTGGGCTCTCTGCTCAGCAGGGAACCTGCTTCCCCCAACCCCTGCCTGCCTCTCTGCCTACTTGTGATCTCTCTCCTGTCAAATAAATAAAATCTAAAAAAAGAAAGGAAAAAAAAAATACAGGATACAAAACAGAGTTATCTCAAATCTGTGAAAACAAGTAAAATAAATGCATTAAAAAAAATCTTAGAAGAGGGGTGCCTGGGTGGCTCAGCTGGCTGAATGACCGCAACGCAGGCACATCAAATAAAATCTTTTTTAAGATTTTATTTCTAAACAATCTCTACACCCAGTGTGGGGCTCAAATTCACAACCCTGAGATCAAGAACTGCACACTCCACTAACCCAGCCAGATGCCCCTTTGGTAACTCTTTTATAGGTAAAGACCTAATTTCCCTACATATAAGGAGTTACAAAAAAACAAAACAAAACAAAACAAAAAACCCCCAAACTTACAAACAAATTACCTCACCCAACAATCCAGCAGAAAATAGGCAAGGTACACAAACAGACATTCCGTGGCAAAACCTCCTTTAAGTTCCCCTTAAGAAAGATGTACAACATGGGTGAACCTTGAAAAAATAATGCTAAGTGAAATAAGTCAAACACAGAAAAGCCAAACTTTATATGATTCCATTTATATGAAATGTAAATCTAGAGACAGAAAAATTAGTGGTTGTCTGGGGCTTTGAGAAATAGAATGTGACTATTAATGGATACAGGGTATCTCTTTGGGATGATGAAAATTTGACAGGGGCGATAGCTACACAATCTTCTGAATATACTAAAAATCACTGAACTGTACACCTAAAAAGGATGAAATTTAAGGCATATGAATTATATGTCTAAAATAAAACAAACTACTTTGGGACGCCTGGGTGGCTCAGTTGGTTAAGCAGCTGCCTTCGGCTCGGGTCATGATCCCAGCATCCTGGGATGGAGTCCCACATGGGGCTCCTTGCTCAGCAGGGAGCCTGCTTCTCCCTCTGCCTCTGCCTGCCTCTTTGTCTGCCTGTGCTCGCTTGCTCTCTCTAACAAAGAAAAAAAATATATATATATATATTAAAAACAAACTACTTTGAGATATAATTCCTTTAATTATATCCAATGTTGATAAAAATAAAACAGTTGGGGAGGCCATGGAGAAATAGATGTTCTCATACATCGTTGATGGGAGGGGTATAACTTCTGATGGCAATTTGGCAAGATCTAACAAAAGTATAAATGCACCTATCCTTTGACCTATAATCTCACTTTTGGGAATAATCACATTATTTCTATAATGGACTCAAATGCCCACTATCTAGGAATGGTTAAATTCACTATGGTCTATCTACACAAATAATGAAGAATGCTCTCCCTGTATAGAAAGACATCCCAGACATTTAATCAGTGGAAATAGTAAGGTATGTAAATACATATTTAGGCATGCCTTTTATGTAGGGAGGAAAAAACCCGCAATGTGTTTTTCCTTTTATTTCTATAAAGACACACAAGGGGGCAATGGGCTGGCTCATTTGGAAGAGCATGGGACTCTTGATCTCGGGGATGTACATTCAAGCCCCACACTGGGTGTTAGAGATTACTTAAATTAATAAACAAACTGAAAAAAAAAAAAAAAGCTTACAAGGACATAAAAAAACTAACAAAAGTACGAGAGTAAGGAGTACACAGTAGGATCAACACTTTTGATTATATATATTTTTAATTTTTATTGTTTTAATTTTTATTTTTTTTAAAAGATTTTATTTGAGAGACACAGAGAGAGAGAGCAATGGGAGGGGTAGACAGAGAAGCTGACTCCCCACTGAGCAGGGAGCCCGATGCTGTACTAGATCCCAGGACACTGGAATCATGACCTCAGCTGAAGGCAGAGGCTTAACTCACTAAGCCACCCAAGTGCCCTGTATATCTTTTTTTAAAAAAAAGATTTACTTGATGGGGCGCGCCTGGGTGGCTCAGTGGATTAAAGCCTCTGCCTTCGGCTCAGGTCATGATCCCAGGGTCCTGGGATCAAGCCCTGCATTAGGCTCTCTGTTCAGCAGAGAGCCTGCTTCCTCCTCTCTCTCTGCCTGCCTCTCTGCCTACTTGTGATCTTTGTCTGTCAAATAAATAAATAAAATCTTAAAATTTTTTTTTTTTTTACTTGAGAGAGAGTGAGCTCAAGCGAGCACAGGTAGGGGCAGAGAAAAAGGGAGAAAATCTCAGATTCCCTGCTGAGGGTGGAACCCAACATGGGGCATCAACTCAGACCCTGAGATCATGACCTGAGCTGAAACCAAGAGTCAGCCTTCAACTGACGGAGCCACCCAGGTGCCCCTATGCATCCTTTAATATTGTCTTGTTTTTTTTTGAACTAAATGAATATATTAGCTTTTATTTATTTATTTTTAAAGATTTTATTTATTTATTTGACAGACAGAGATCACAAGTAGTAGGCAGAGAGCCGGATGCGGGGCTCGATCCCAGGACCCCGGGATCATGACCCGAGCTGAAGGAAGAGGCTCCAACCCACTGAGCCACCCAGGCGCCCCTGAATATATTAGCTTTTAAAAAGAAAATACCTCTAAAGGCATTCTGTGCCCTATAGAAGAGTCTGCTTGAGATTTAAAAAAAATTCTTTTGTAAACTTTTTAACAAATTCTTCTTCAAAAACCTCAATGTTTCGTGTTCATTTTAATGTGTTTTACTTCAAATTGAAAAAATTCATTACTTGTATTAATTTAAACTATGCATTTTCATATATGATTTGTTATTTCCTCTATTAATTCCACTTCCCCTGAGGCACCTGGGTAGCTCAGTCAGTTAAGCATCCGCCTCATGACTTCAGCTCAGGTCAGGATCTCAGGGTTCTGAGATTGAGCCCTGTGGGGGTGTCACGCTCAGCTAGGAGTATGCTTGAGATTCCGCCTGCCCCTTTTGCCCCCCCTTTCTAAAATAAATAAATAAAATCTTAAAAATGAAACCAAAACTACTTCCCCTGGACACCTTCATGTTCGTTCCTCCCTCACTTCATTTATGCTTCTCTTCATCTCTTCAGAGGTCACCTCCTGTGGTGAGGCCTCCTGACAGCCTACCTATACTACAATCCCTCCATCACTTCCTATACCTTCACCTGCCTTTCTCCTTCACTTATTAACACTACCCAACACATTTTTTATTTGTTAATTTGTTCATTATAAGGGTTTTGTTCTTGTCACTGAGAACAATGAGCACCTCAGTAGGTACTCAGTTAACTATTCACTGAATGACTTAATAAATTTGAATCTCTGGGGTGCCCGGGTGGCTCAGTCTTTAAGCGTCTGCCTTGGGCTCAGGTCATGATCCCAGGGTCCTGGGATAGATTCCACATCAGGCTGCCTGCTCAGCAAGGACCCAGCTTCTCCCTCTGCCCTGCCATGACCCCTGCTTGTTCCCACGCACTCTCTCTCTGACAAACAAGTAAATAAAATCTTAAAACAAACAACCCATGAGATACCACATCACACCACCCATCAGGATGTATATTACAGAACAAGAAAAGAACAAGTGCTGACAAAGCTGTGGAGAAAATGAAACCTTTGCTGGGAATCTAAAATGGTGCAGCTGCTACAGAGAAAACAGTATGGTTATAATTTCCTCAAAATATTAAATATACAACTACCATATGATCCAGCAATTCTCCTTCTGGGTATATACCCAAAGAAACAAAAGCAGGGACTCAAACAGATTCTGTATACTCATGTTCATGGAATTATTCACAAGGGCCAAAAAAGGTAAGAAGCAACCCAAGTGTCCACTGCCAGATGAATAAACAAAATAGGACATTTCGTTAATAAACAATGGAATGTTCTTCAGCCTTGAAAGGAAGGAAATTCTGACACATGGATGAAGCTTGACAAAATTATGCTAAGTGAAAGAAGTCAGTCACAACAGGACAAATGTTATATGATTCCACTTATAAGAAATAGCTACAATAAGCAAATTCATAGAAACAAAATAAAATGGTGATTGCCAGGAGCTGAGAAGAACAGGAAACTACGTTTAATAGGTACAGTTTCTGTTGGTAAGATTCAGAAGTTGGGGAGATGGTTGCATAATGATGTAAATTTACTTAGTGCCACAGAACTGTACACTTAAAAAAAAAAATGGTTAAAATGATAGGGGCGCCTGGGTGGCTCAGTGGGTTAAAGCCGCTGCCTTCGGCTCAGGTCATGATCCCAGGGTCGTGGGATCAAACCCCATATCGGGCTCTCTGCTCAGCGAGGAGCCTGCTTCCCTTCCTCTCTCTCTCTGCTGCCTCTCTGCCTACTTGTGATCTCTGTCTGTCAAATAAATAAATAAATAAAATCTTTAAAATAAAAAAAAGGTTAAAATGATAAATCTTATGTTAAGTATATTTTACCACAATAAAAAAGGATAAAGAAAGTTTTAGACTATGGGGCACCTGAATGGCTCAGTCAGTTAAGCATCTGTCTTCAGCTCAGGTCATGACTCCAGGGTCCTGGGATTCAGCCTAAGTTGGGCTCCCTGCTCAGTGGGGAGCCTTCTTCTTCTCCCTCTCCCTCAAATAAATAAAATCTTTAAAAAAAAAAAAAGTTTTAGACTAAAATTCATTCATGCAATTGGTATTCACTTACCATCAAGAAGCTTGCAATCTAGCAGTTTGTAGGAAATTTACAAACACTTTTTTAAAAAACTATAGTTGTATTCAAGAGATATTTAATATACAGTTATATATGCCAAGCAACAAAGGAGGAAGCTAACTAGAATCATCTGTTTAAGTTTAAACATTTTATAGTATAGTGACACTATAGGGAAATGCTTTACTTTTCAGTTTATCTGATTCATTTTTTCCACTGCAAGCTCTTTACTATTATGTTGGCCACAAAAAACAACTGTTAATCTAAAAATATCACTTTAATATATACATATCTTTGGAAATGACTCTCTAGTACTCATGTTAAAAAAGTTCCCAAGGGTTCCAGATCAACAATTAAAAAACCCAGTAACTTGTCCCTTGTCAATTTTTAATCTTACTAAACTACTACAACCAGGAAATTAAAAATTTTAAAGTAGGTAGTGCTATTCTAAATGTTTTGCAAATCCAACAACAAAGTCCAAATGGGTCAGAGCCAAGTTTTAATCTCCTTCTAATTAAAAAAAAAAAAAACAATACCCCAAACCTATCATAGGCCAGATTTTAAAATCTTAGTTTCTTTTTAAAATAAAAATGAAGTCCAGGATGAACTAAAATTAATTTTCTAGAATAGTCATTCCTAATGTTGAATTTTATGAAACCAAGATGAAGTAAGCACTGAACTAGGAGCCAAGAGATTCTAACAGGCGCTTTAGGAGTATTTCTTTCCATTTTTTTCATTTGTAAAATAAGTGGAGAATATCAAATGATTTCTAAGGTCCTGTCTATTAATATTCGATGAAAATCACCTCAGGCAGAATAAAATTCAAAAAAGCAACCAACAAATTATGTGGAATTCAGAACTCTAGGGAGCAGGAAAGAGGTGACCTAACTGCAGTGAAATTAACAATGATAAGATGTCAAACTATCAAGAAGGCACTTCCCAAACAAGTCATCCCAGAAAATCTGTGGTTGAATCAAGCTAAAAGATTTCAATACCGACTCACCATGATTCTAATATATATTAACTATCTGGGTATCCCGGGTCACAAGCTGAGCAATCCACTAAGAATTGTGCTAGTGACTCACACTCCTGAATGAGGTTGCTTTATGTACAGAGACAAGGAATCAATTAAAGGGTTTACAATGAAGTTTTGTTTAACTGGAATGTTTTAAGTGGAAGTTAATTCTGCATGAGCGGTAATAGATGTTTAATAACTAGCTACTGACAATTTCCAAGCAAAAGCATTATGGTAGTTCACTAGCAAACAGTAATCTATGTATTACAAACATAAAAACAACTTGTTTTCAAAAGAGCTCTTGGCTATGGGCAGTATTTGAGAAACACAATATAATTTGTTGTGAGTCGAATTATAAAACCTAATGGAGAGAATGTAGTTTGAAATCTTGGCTCTATTAACCAACAAGGATACAAAATACATCACTGTGGGCTAAAGTGTCAATTTGTGCTGGCAAAAAGCCACTCTTTGAATCTAAGAACCTTCAGGAACCAGCTGGGGAAGTATGAGGAACCTGGGAATAATGCATTCATTCACATCCTAAGTGGTACTATCTTCATGTAAAAAAGGACAGTATTGGTACACTTGCCCAAAACAGCTTGAGTTTAGGGGTGCCTGGGTGGCTCAGTCATTAAGCGTCTGCCTTCAGCTTGGGTCATGATCCTAGCGTCCTGGGATTGAGCCTCACATCGGGCTGCTTGCTCAGCAGGAAGCCTGCTTCTCCCTCTCTCACTCCCTCTGCTTGTGTTCCCTCTTTCGCTGTGCCTCTCTTTGATGAATAAATAAATAAAATATTTTTTAAAATTTGAAAAAAAAACACAACACAACAGCTTGAGTTTAGGTCAAATCAATTGTCTGAATAATAATCACTCTAGGAGAATGAACACCTCTAAGACAAAATAAAAAACGGGTAACATTTCCAGTATGACTGGGTTCACAGCATAAAATTTGCAAAAAAAAATACTATCATCCACCGATGGTGAGGGCAGTCCGGTATAGCCTCTCTGGGAGGTACTGTGGTTAATACTTACTGGGAACTTTAAAGTGTTTACATTCTGGGGTGCCTGGCTGGTTCAGTCAGAAGAGCATGCGAGTCTTATCTTGGGGTCGTGGGTTTAAGCCCCACACTAGGTATAGAGACTACTTAAAAAAAAAAAGTCTTAGGGGCACCTGGGTGGTTCAGTGGGTTGAGCCTCTGCCTTCAGCTAGGGTCATGATCTCAGGGTCCTGGGATGGAGTCCCGCATGGGGCTCTCTGCCTGCCTAACTACTTGTGATCTCTCTCTCTGTCAAATAGATAAATAAAATCTTTTAAAAAAAATAAAAAAATCTTAGAAAAAAAAAGAGAATATTAAGGTGTTTATATCCTTTGATCAGTAACTTCACATCTAGTAATTTATCTAAAATAAATGACCAAGAATAAGACAAATTTTATGCAATTTAGGATATAACCTCATGACAAAATACTGCACAACTACTATAAATATTGTTTTAGAGTAGAGATAACAAAATTCAAATGTATACAATTATCCAAAGACAAAAAAATAGACTAATGGTTGCCTAGATCTGAAAGGGATGGGACAGGGGGAAACAGGGAGTGATCCCTAGTAAATAGGGGGTTTCTTTTTGGACAATGAAAATATTCCAAAATTAAATTGTGCTAATGGCTACCCAACCCTGTTAATACACTGAAAATTTTGAATTGTACACTTTAAATAGGTTAACTGTACAGGGTATGAATTATATCTCACTCAAGCTATTTAAGGTATTTTTTAAACATCTAGATACCAGTGAGGAGATGAAAGCAACCAAAATAGGAAAACGGGGCCTGGAAAAAATACCAACTAAAGTTGGGGCTTACTACTTAGCTACTTACTACATAGCTACAGCTGCGGAGCTACCAGACGGTCATATCTTTCTTTCTTCCTTTTTTAAAAGATTATTTATTTATTTATTTATTTGATAGACAAAGATCACAAGTAGGCAGAGAGAGAGAGGAGGGGAAGCAGGCTCCCTGCTGAGCAGAGAGCCTGATGTGGGGCTCGATCCCAGAACCCCGAGACCATGACCTGAGCCAAAGGCAGAGGCTTTAACCCACTGAGCCACTCAGGCGCCTCTTTTTTTTTTTTTTTTTTTTTTAAAGATTTATTTATTTGGGGCGCCTGGGTGGCTCAGTCGTTAAGCGCCTGCCTTTGGTTCAGGTCATGATCCCAGAGTCTTGGGACTGAGCCCCTTATCAGACTCCCAGCTCAGCAGGAAGTCTGCTTCTCACCCTCCCACCCACTCTGCTTGTGTTCTCTCTTTCACCATCTCTCTCTGTCAAATAAATAAAATCTTAAAAAATACACACACACACACACACACACACACATACTTATTTATTTTGCGGCGGGAGGGGGGGTGAGGAGAGAGAACATGTGCATGCAAATGCGGGAAAGGGCAGAGGGAGAGACTCTTTAAGTAGACTGCCTGTCCTGAGCAGGGAGAGCGACCTGGGGCTTGATCTCACAACCCATGAGATCCTGGTTGGAGCCAAAACCAAGAGCCAGACGCTCAATCAGCTGAGCTACCCAGGCACCTCAAGACTTTCATATCTTTTAGAAGTCTTTGACCTGGATGTTTATGTCAAGTCTGATTTTTTTTTACAATTTTTAAAAATTAAATTATTTTAAAGATTTTATTTGAGAGAGAAAACACCAGCACAAGCAGGGGGAGGCAGAGAGAGAAGCAGACTCCCCACCGAGCAGGGAGCCTGATGTGGGGCTCGATCTCAGGACCCTGGGATCATAACCTGAGCTGAAAGCAGACCCTTAACTGACTAAGCAATCCAGGTGCCCTGATTTTTTTCTTTTAATTTTTGACTGAAGTGGAAAATAACTAGAGAAAGGTGTATAAATGTAAGCATGCAGTTCAGTGAGTTGTCACAAACCGAACATACCCTTGTAACCAGCACTAAAATCAAGAACATTACCATCCACAGACAGCCACAATCACACCCAAGGGAAACCACCATCCTTCCTCCAACAGTATATGTAAGTTTAGCCCAGGGATAGTTGTTTGTTTTAAGAGACTCCTATGAACTGTAGGGTGTTCTGCAGCATTCCTGGTCTCTTCCAGTTGTGGCAATCAAAGATGTCTCTAGACGCTGCCAAATCCCCCTTGGGGAACAATATTATACCACATTGAGACCCACTTGATTACCTGTTCTTGAACTTAATATAAATGGAATCATACAAAATGGGCTTTCTTGGTTCAGAATCACAAAGAATATACTCTTTTGTGTCTAACTTATTTTGTTCATCATCTGTTGAGAGTCACCAATTTTGCTGAGTTTAGCTCTAGTCTGTTCATTCTCTTCTCTTTACTATATTACTATTGTGTGAATGTATTGCAATGTATCCATTCTACTGCTGATGGGCATTTGAGCAGTTTTCAGTTCTGAATATTATGAATAATGCTACTATGAACATTCCACGTATGTCTTCTGGTGAATCCGTGTATGAATTCCTGTTGAATACCTAGAAACAAACTGTCATGTCAGCTTCCACAGGTTAGTACTTTTCCAAAGAGGGTTGTATCAATATACATTCTTTCCTGTCTCCTTTTCGTTCACGTCAGCAACTAACTATAACATATATAATTACTATATATTATAAAATATATATTATATTTATTTTGCAGGGGAGGGGAGATGCAGAGGGAGAGAGAGAATCTTAAGCAGGCTCCATGCCCAGTGCAGAGCCCAATCTCAAAACCCTGAGACCATGACTTGAGCCAAAATCCAGAATCCCACGTAACCCAACATTTAAATAATATTGAGCCAGATAATCTTATTGGTTGAATAAAGCCTGTCAATTTGTAGCCTGTTTAAAAAGAATATTTCATCATGTGGCAAAATGCTCCTATGTAGCAGAGACAAAAACCAACCAAACAAAAACCCTCCAGTAATAATATGTCTGAATGGAAATACACCAACATTGACAATGGCCTTTGAACAATTTCTATTTGCTTTTCAGTATTTTCTACAACAAACATGTAATAAAGGAGTTGGAAAAGCTTTTTTCTATGCAACAAAAGCCCTGAGGGAAATTTAAAAAGTAGGTCAGGGCACAAATTTCCTATTTGCACACATTCATAAAGACCTAATTAAGTAATGGGTATATCACAGAAAAACGTTAACTATCTCATAAAACCTTTGATACAGTTACTACACCCCCTTGCATAAAGGGGTCCAAGACAGATATTACATAAAAATTCCACTCCAGAGTAAAACAGAGTCTAGAAGGTAATTTGTAATTTTTAAGGATATATCAAAAAAGAGCAGAATTTTTTTAAGTTTTTAAAAAAGTTTATTTATTTAAGCAATCTCTATCTACATCCAACATGAGGCTCAAACTCATGACCCTGAGATCAAGCGTCAGGTACTCTACAACTGAGCCAGGCACCCCAGAAGACTAGTATTCTGACATGTTATCATATATCGCAGCTTACTATACCATAATATTGCTCTTTACATCCCTTCAGAAACACTATAAAATCGTCAAGGGGTGCCTGGGTGGCTCACTTGGTTGGGTGTCTGACTTCAGCTTGGGTCACAATTTTGGAGTCCTGGGATGGAGCCCCGTATCAGGTTCACTGCTCGGCAGGGAGTCTGCTCCTCCCTCTCCCTCCAACCCTTCCCCCTGCTCATGCTCCCTCTCTCTCTCAATTAAATAAATAAGTAGATTTAAAAATGGTCCAGAAGCAATATGGAAAATTAACATATCCAACAGTCCCTTGAAATATACAGATGTTGCCATTGCTACCTGCTGCTTATTGAATGTCTGCTGAGTATTTGGAAAGAGTTACCTTATTTGGGGAAATGATTATTAAAATGCCACCAAAAACTTAACCAGTCTCCATTATTTCTTTTTTAAGATTTTATTTATTTAAGAGAGTGAGAGAGCAAGTGAGCATGCACAGGAACAGGGAGAGGGGCAGAGGGAGAGGAACAAGCAGACTTCCCGCTGAGCTGGGAGTCTCAACTCAGGGTTTGATCCTAGGACCCTGAGATGGTTACGGGAGCAGAAGTCAGCTGCTTAACCAACCAAGCCACCCAGCTGCCTCCTGGTCTCTATTACAAGTGAGTTCTAGTAAATCTTTATTTGACATGTGAAAATGTTATAAAACTCATACTTTCTGTCCTAATCACTCCACTTCATTTTTTTCTTTTTCATATCAAGAATTCTTCTGGTGGGATAAGAATGTGCCCATGAGATTCAGTATAAACCCAAGAGATTTCTCCTGAGAGAAAATACTAAATGCTAACATGCTGATTATTGAAAACAAAATAATCTATTACTTTAAGGCTTTGAAGATTAGCTAAACTGCAATCTAATAAGACCACTATTCTGAGCACAGGTTTCATCTCCATTATCCTACCTCAAAAAACCATGCTAGTATGTATGTAATTTCAAACCACAAAGGAAAAAAACAAAAAGAACAAAAAAAAACAACAAAAAAAAAACCACAACAGTTTTCTGTGGCACATAAATAAAATAAAGTAGGAAAATTTTTTCTTTTTTTTAAAAGTAAGCTCTAGGGGCACCTGGGTGGCTCAGTGGGTTAAGCCTCTGCCTTCGGCTCGGGTCATGATCTCAGGGTCCTGGGATCGAGTCCCGCATTGGGCTCTCTGCTTGGCGGGGAGCCTGCTTCCTCCTCTCTCTCTCTGCCTGCCTCTCTGCCTACTTGTGATTTCTCTTTGTCAAATAAATAAATAAATAAATATCTTAAAAAAAAAAAAAAAAGAGTAAGCTCTATACCCAAAGTGGGGCTTGAACTCACAATCCCAAAATCAAGAGTCGCATGCCTCACTGACTGAGCCAGCCAGGTATCTTGGTAGGAAATAAACTTCTGTTAAGAACATTCTGGGGGGGGGGGGGGGGGGTGGGGGCGCCTAGGTGGCTCAGTGGGTTAAGCCTCTGCCTTCGGCTTAGGTCATGATCCCAGGATCCTGGGATCGAGCCCCGCATCGGGCTCCCTTGCTCAGTGGGGAGCCTGCTTACTCCTCTCTCTGCCTCTCTGTCTACTTGTGATCTCTCTCTCTGTCAAATAAATAAACCACATGGGTCCCAGGGTCCTGGGATCAAGCCCCATGTGGGGCTCCCTCAGTGGGGAGTCTGCTTCTTCCCCTCCCTCTGCCCTTTCCACAAGCTTGTATGCTCTCTCTCTCAATTAAAAAAAAAAGCATTCTACTATAGGTTCCAAATGCTAAGATGGGGGTGGTACTGGCTGGTGGAGCCTGGGACTCTTGATCTTGGGATAGTGAGTTCGGGCCCCACACTGGGCATTGTAGAGCCTCCCCCCGCCCCACAGTTGTAGAGCCTTTTTTTTTTTTTTTTTTAAAGTACGTTGATTTAAATTTCTCCCTGAACTAGTAACCATAATGAACCGGTAATCAAAATAAATCTCATCAGTAGAATGCTTTGCAAGGTATGTATATATAATTTCCTTCCCAGGACACATCTCAATCATAAACATATTTTGCCATCCTCTTTTCTGAGTTCAAGTAATAGTATACAATGGCTTCAGATACACAATTCAGTAAAAGAACTGAGATGCTCCCCCAATTCCTAACAATCTTTCCAAACTCAAAAAACAAACAAAAAAAAAACACAAAACCCCAAAACCAAACCATTCCTAAGTAAATCTGAGAAACGCACATCTGCTTGACCTGCTCAACCTACAATAAGTACAAAGCTTTCACTCTGAATAACAGAACATGAACATCTACTACCGAATTGGAACGTTAAGGTCAAAGCAAGCTAGTTGACTTAGACACACAAACAACAAATTCCCCTTCAGAAAGTATTACATGGTTTCTCTCATGAAACTTTCTTTATACAAATCTAGATAGGCTAGTCAATCAGGTCTCTTAGAAAGAGATCCCAAGGGGTACCTGGCTGGCTGAGTCAGAAGAGCATGCAACGCTTGATCTCGAGGTTGTGAGCTGCAGCCCCATGTTGGGTGTAGAGATTACTTAAAAATAAAGCCTAGGGCACCTGGGTGGCTCAGAGGGTTAAACCTCTGCCTTCGGCTCAGGTCATGATCTCAGGGTCCTGGGATTGGGCCCCCCATTGGGCTCTGTTCAATGGGGAGCCTGCTTCCCCCCTCTCCCTGCCTACTTGTGATCTCTGTCAAATAAATAAATTAAAAAAAAAAAAAAACTTTAAAATTTTTTTTAAAAAAATGCTTAAAAGACTGAAAACTGGGGCGCCTGGGTGGCTCAGTTGGTTAAGCAACTGCCTTCGGCTCAGGTCATGATCCCGAGGTCCTGGGGTTGAGCCCTGCATCCAGCTCTCAGCACAGCAGGGAGCATGCTTCTTCTCCCTCTCCCTCTGCTGCTCACCCCTGCCTGTGCTCTCCTGCTCTTTCTGTCAAATAAATGAATACAAAATCTTAAAAAAAAAAAGCTTAAAATATTACATATTCTTGGATACAAAAGTCATCATAAGATATTAGTTTTCCTTAAACTGATCTAAAATGTAATGCAATCGTGATTTCTAAAAATGCCAATCAGATTTCTTAGGAAGTAGACAAACTGATTCTAAATTTAACATGGAGGGCTGCCTGGCTGGCTCAGTCAGAAGAGCATGTGGCTTTGATCTGGGGGTCGTGCATTTGAACCCATATAGGGTGTTGAGACTACTTTAAAAAATAAACTTAAATAAGTCAATGAATGAAAAATAAAGTTAGAATGGTTGGGAACTTTTTCTTTTTTTTGAGATTTAATTTATTTATTTGACAGAGAGAAAGAAAGCGAGAGAGGAAAACACAAGCAAGGGGAGTGAGAGAGGGAGAAGCAGGCTTCTCACTGAGCAGGGGGCCTAACGTGGGGCTTGATCCCAGGTCCCTGTGATAATGACCAGAGCCAAACACAGGCGCTTAACAACTGAGCCACCCAGGCGCCCCGGCTGGGAACTTTTCTTAAAGAGTAAGAAGGGCATACAAGCTTCTCTAGATATAAATTATAAAGCTCTAATCATTTTAGAAGGTGGAATTGGCAAAAATATCAACAGATCAATGGAATGGAACATAACACAAAGTCCAGATCAAAACATCTGGAAAAGTAATGTATGATAAGGTGGCATTTCAAAGCAATGGACAAAACACGGAATATTTAATAAATGATAATAAACTACCATGGGTAGCTCTCTGGAAAAAATTAAAGGTGGGTCTTTAAATTCCAGATGATGGGCACCAGGGTGGCTCAGTTGTCAAGCGGCTGCCTTCGGCTCAGGTCATTATTCCAGGGTCCTGGGATAGAGCCCTCCATGGGCTCCCTGTTCAGTGGGAAACCTGCTTTTCCTTCTCCCACGCCCCCTGCTTGTGCTCCCTCCTCTCTCGCTTTCTCTCTCTGTCAAATAAATAAATTCCAGATGAATCAAGGATTTAAAATTAAAAACAGGGTGCCTGGGTGGCTCAGATGGTTAAGCATCTGCCTTCAGCTCATGTCATGATCCTGGGGTCTTTGGGATGGAGCCCCACACTGGGCTCCTGGCACAGAGGGGAGTCTGCTTCTCCCTCTCCCTCCCCCCTACTCATGCTCTCTCTTTTTATCTCTCTGTCTCAAATGGATAAATAAAATCTTAAAAAAAAAAAAAAGGGGGGGGGAAACACCTGGGTGGCTCAGTTGGTTAAGCGGCTGCCTTCGGCTCGGGTCGTGATCCCAGCGTCCTGGGATAGAGTCCCACATCGGGCTCCTTGCTCGGCAGGGAGCCTGCTTCTCCCTCTGCCTCTGCCTGCCACTTTGTCTGCCTGTGCTCGCTAGCTCTCTTTCCCTCTCTCTGACAAATTAAAAAAAAAAAAAAAAAAGAACATGTACTGAGGGCTTACTAATATTACAAGCACACTTTTAAAGAAATAAAAATTAAATTAAAAACAATGGCAGTTAGAAAAAAACATGGACATTTTTTTTTCCTTGATAATCTGAGTAGAGAAGACTTCTAAAATGATACAAAACCTAAAGGTCAAATGAAAGAAATGACAAATTCAATTACACACGGTATAATTTTTGGAAAGCAAAAAATAAATACTGTAAACAATTCAAAAGATATGCTGAATGCTTAAAATGACTTGCAGCTCTCAGAATAAAAGGCTTTATTCCTCTAACACATAAAGAACTCTAACATCAATAATAAAAAAGGGTGCCTGGGTGGCTCAGTGGGCTAAGCCTCTGCCTTCGGCTCAGGGTCCTGGGATAGAGCCCCACATTGGGCTCTCTGCTCAGCAGGGAGCCTGCTTCCCCCCTTCTCTCTGCCTGCTTCTCTGCCTACTTGTGATCTTTTTGTCAAATAAATAAAATCTTAAAAAAAATAATAAAAAAGATCACTCAATAGAAAAAATGTGCAATGGATACAGCGAGGTCTCAGAAAAAGAAATATAAATTTTTTAAAAAATATTTTATTTATTTGAGAGACAGATAGTGACAGAGATAGCGAGAGAGAGCACAAGAGGGGAGAAGAGAGAGAAGTAGGCTCCCACTAAGCAGGGAGCCCCACATGGGGTTTGATCCCGGGATTCTGGAATCATGACCTCAGCCAAAGGCAGATGCTTAACTGCCTATGGTGCCCCAGAAATATAAATGGTTTTTAATGGTATGAGAAGATACATAATATCACTTGTAATTAAATACTTATAAATTAAAACTACAGCAACATACTACTTTTCATTTATCCAATTTGTAAGAATTTAAGAACTGACAGCCAATCACTGATAAGGAAGAATACAGAATAGGGTATATGTTGGGGTGAACTGGTTATATGAAGAATGCACACCCTTTTTGACCCAGCAATGCCAATTCTGAATGTTCCTCTAACAAATATGCTTACAGACATAGAATATTCACTGAAGCATTGTTGATAATGTGCTGGAAAAAAATTAAAAGCCTATCGGGAAGGGACTAGGTAAACAAATTACAGCACATCTGGTAGTCAAAAAGTATGAGACACCTCTATCTCTAATGATATGAAATAAACTAAGATATATTAGCCAACAATGCAGGCTATAGAACAGTGCATACAGTATGCTACCATTTATGTGTACGTGTGGAGAATTAGTGAGTCCATGGATAGCTTTAGAGGAATTCACAAAAAAGGGTAAATTTGCTTCAGCAGAAAGAAAATGAGTGAGAAGAGAATAAGGAAGACTTACTTTTCACTGCAAATCCACTCAGGCGCCCCCCAAAAATGCAATTTTTAAAAAAGTCCACAGGGGCGCCTGGGTGGCTCAGTGGGTAAAAGCCTCTGCCTTAGGCTCAGGTCATGACCCCAGACTCCTGGGATCGTGCCCCGCATCAGGCTCTCTGCTCAGGAAGCGGGGAGCCTGCTTCCTCCTCTCTCTCTCTGCCTACTTGTGATCTCAGTCTGTCAAGGAAAAAAAAAAAAAAAATTCTACGAAGTAAAATACTCAAGGGCGAAACTATCAACATTGGCCATAATGTATAAATTGTCCCAGTTTCTTGGGACATTAATTATACTGAAGCTTGGCCCAGCAAATAGGAAGAAGAAATGAAAATCAGAACTAGGTACAGAATGTCAAAGAAAAAAACCTAATCTTCAATTTCTTTATTACATCTGACAGCCTGCCTAAGCCAGCTATGATTATTTTCCTGGAAGGCAAGTGTACCCATTGTGTATATTATACCAGTGGTGACCACTGTATTTTTTGGTCTACTAAAACTACTGAAGATTGCTCAGGCCATGGCTATTAGCAAGTTTACATCAATAAATATATACCAAAGAACAAACACTATATTGGCATATAAGACCAATAGAGCAAAAACCAACATAAAATAATCAGGCTTCTTCTTTTCTTTTTTAATAAATATTTTATTTATTTACTTATTTGAGAAAGAGTGGGTGAGGGGCAAAGGGAGAGGGAGAGAGAGAAACTCAAGCAGACTCTGAACTGAGCTCAGAGCCTGATGTGAGGCTCCATCTCACAACCTCATCATGACTATGCTCAACTGACTGCACCACCCAGGTGCCCCAATAACGAGGCTTCTAATTAGAAGAACAAAAGCTTTGTCGGAAGTTACTTTGCTACTAACAGCAATTACAAATAAAAGAGAAATTGGTAAGCACTCAAGTAATTGTTGAATGCAGATACAAACTACGAGCTAGGTGCTGTGATACTGGGCTGCCCAAAACAGATATTACTCCTGACTTTATGAAATATACAGAACAGACTAATGGTGAAATAGGCATTATATAAATAATTAATCAATATTGTAATAAACCCTATAAAAGAGAAGTGCAGCGTGCTATTAACTGAATCTAGGAGGATCAGAAGATTTCTCCACAAAACTGCTATTTAAGCATATATATATATATATTTTTTTTTAAGAAAGATTTTATTTCTTTATTTGACAGACAGAGATCACAAGTAGGCAGAGAGGCAAGGCACAAGTTGTAGGCACAAGTAGGCAGGCAGGGAGAGAGAGGAGGAAGCAGGCTCTCTGCCGAGCAGAGAGCCCGATGTGGGGCTCGATCTCAGGACCTTGGGATCACGACCCGAGCCGAAGGCAGAGGCTTTAAGGCTTTAACCTACTGAGCCACTGAGATGCCCCTATTTAAGCATATTTTTAAGAACTTCCACCTCCCAGGGACGCCTGGGTGGCTCAGTTGGTTAAGCAGCTGCCTTCGGCTCAGGTCATGATCCCAGCGTCCTGGGATCGAGTCCCATATCGGGCTCCTTGCTCGGCAGGGAGCCTGCTTCTCCCTCTGCCTCTGCCTGTGCTCGCTCGCTCTCTCTCTCTCTGACAAATAAATAAATAAATAATCTTAAAAAAAAAAAAAAAAAGAACTTCCACCTCCCAGGCAGAATTAGCTACTACATGTCCAAAGGCCTTGGGTGAGCTTTGAAACTTTAAGGGATGAGGGGAGGGGGTCGGAAGGGAGGGGAAAAAAAAAAAA